>CAUYTI010157633.1:0-127136 GCA_963575145.1 Galago senegalensis | reverse complement strand
TTTTTTGAGACAGAGCCTCAAGCTGTCCCCCTGGGTAGAGTGCCGTGGCATTACAGCTCACAGCAACCTCCAACTCCTGGGCTCTAGCGAGTCTCCTGCCTCTGCCTCCCAAGTAGCTGGGACCACAGGTGCCCGCCACAACGACCGGCTATTTTTTGGTTGCAGCCATCACTGTTGTTTGGCAGGTCCGGGCTGGGGATTCGAACCTGCCACCTTAGGTATATGTGACTGGCGCCTTAGCCGGTTGAGCTATAGGCGCCGAGCCAAGACTCAAAATCTTAAAGAAAGCCAGCCGTAGCCATGTGCTAGAGAATCAGTGAGGAAAGACCAGAGTGTGTTTGAGTCGTGCTCTGCGGCCTGACAGCCTCTTGGCATCCTTAGATTGCCTTCTAAGACATAGCTGCTGAGCTCAGTCTGTTCCCTGTTGTCGGCGTAGGTTTGCTGATGTGAATGGAGTGTTCCAGGAGAGCCCTGTGATGGGGATCTTCCTCTCAGTAAGCGCTTTGTAGTGTAGGAAATCAGCCAAGTGATTGTAATTCGTATGTTTTCCTTAACGGGATTTAGGAGACGCTGCGTCCCAGATGTACAAGAACATGCACTTCACTCTTTCCTGTGACATGTGGCTTCTTGCTTTCCAGCCCTGCTTCTTGCTGATGGTAGAAAAGAAGGCTGGCAAGGATGGAGACACCTCCTTAGGCCCTTTTCTTTGGCCTTATTGGAGTAAGCATTTAATAGATTTGGAAGTGGAATTTCTCGTTGGTGCTGTTTCCTTTTTTTCCACGAGCTTTCTTCCTCTCTCTTTCCCATTTATAAAATCTTCAGATGGACAGATGAGATGTGTGTCGAGAAGGTTTCGTGTTTTCAGGGTAACGGGAGATGGAGTGAGAGAAAGTCTCTGGTTTGCTTGGTGCTATCCAGATCCTTGCTGGTCTCTGCTGAGTTGGCCCCACGCAGCCTGGACACCAGGCATGCTGGACTGTGACCCCTGGGCCTTGGGTACAGTGTGGAGACCTCCTGTTGGTAGCCATTCCCCATAATCTGCATCTGCCTTGCCCGAGTGCCGGCTCCCTGGGTGTAGTAGCCCTCAGGGCATTTCTGCCTAGCTCTACCAGGACACATAGCCACTCTGGACTCAGGCATATCAGAAATACCGTCTCCAGCCCCATCTACCTCACTGTATTATTGCCATTTTACCTCACCTCTATTCTACAATGGCAAGGACAGCACGCATGTGGCCCTGCCAACGATCAGATGGGAAGCGGGGCACAGTCCTCTCCGCTTTTGCTCTGTCCTACAAACTACCTGGGGGGTTTCTTACCCAACTCCACACCTTGGGGCATGGAGGCACCAAATGCCTTCTCGGGGGTTCTAATGGTGCCTTGCATTAGACCACTTTAGTATATCTTTGCCTTCTTTCTGATATTTAGGCATTTATTTATCCTCTTTATCACAGACCTATTCTCTGAATATAGATCCGGCGCAGTCCCCTCGCTTTGTCTCCCGCGGCACCTTCCGGGTCCTTAGCTCCAGGGTTTGCATTTGATAGAGAAAAGAACGTTTCTGAATCCAGAAAACACTTTTGCATTCAATGAAACCTGACTCTTAAGACTAGTTTTGTCAGCATGGATTTAAAAATATTTTAAATAAACTTAAGTACCCATTTCTTTGATATAGATTTAATTCTGTCTTCTTGAAATAATAAATGTCGTTGTTTTTATGGATGGAGAAGCTATAGGTAAAGTAAAAACAAAGGTGAGGAGGGTCGAAAAATGCCATTTTACTTTCTCAAAAATATATACCCCCTCCGACTGCAGAACGATGAATAGATCCATCGTGATATGGGAAAATTCACAGTTGCATTTTTTTCCCTAGAATATTTCACGCATTTTCTAATTCTGGCCTGAATTTCCACGTTGCTAAGCTTGCTGGAGGTGCTTCCAATGCGTTCTCATTTTGTCTCCGTGCACTGCTATCATCCCCACTTTACAGATAGGGAAACCAAGGCAGAAAGCATCTAAGTAGCATGAGGAAGATGACCGAGATGCTGCTATTATGTCATTCCCACGGATTTAGCTTGGAAGAGGAAAAACTGTAACCACGATTGCCGGAGTTGAGCAATAGCTGCATTTCAGAAATCAGAGAAAGAGCGTAAAATAAATGGATGGCCCTTAGGAAACGTAAAGCTTGCTTTCTTTTTTTACGTATGGGTAGATGTGGCCTGTGCATCACAAGTTCACGTGTGACAATGGATAACTGATTTTCAAAACAGCAGCTGAATTTCTAAACATTTCTATCAGTCTTACGAAACATGCAGCCCTGGGCACTGGGTAGGATAAAGATAATCTGGTATATATTTTTGAAAATGTCACAGGTTATTTTGTGTCAGATAACTTCTGCATCCGGTAACTTTCTACCTTTCTGTGTGTACTTTCTACAATCGGTTGGGCAGATGCCTTCTGAGGACCAGGAATCAGTATCTCCCAATATATATACTTCTTCTTATACTGAGGTAACAATTGCCTCTCTGTAACTGGAAGTTACTGGTTACAGTTTACTGATACATTCTTTCTCTCATTTATTTATTCACAGCTATTATATGAATCCCATCATGGTGCAGTCTTGCCTAGGTTCCAGGGATATAGAAATGAATCAAAGCTTCGAGGAACTCAGAGGTGGCATTGGGAAGTAGGTGTGAGGTCTCATCTTTTCGTAAGGAGTAGCCATGAGTTGGCATCAATGGGTATCATCTTTTAGTTGGTAGGAAAATGGAAATCCCTCACCTTATTGTCCTGGACTCTGATTAGAGGCTTTCAACTCTTCCATGCATGCGATCAAGTCTAGATTTTTCATCATCTGGTTACTCATTTTTAGCCATAGCCCGACAACTGTAAAAATTAAGAATTAATAGAAACCAACAGTCCACATGTGTTATACCAGCAGACACCACGGTTCCTTTAGTTCCTATGACCAGAAGGCAGCCTGTGTCTTTTGAGTCATCCTACAGCAGTTCTATCATGTTTTTGGCAGTGGCTCATGCCGTTTTCACATACTGAACTTGAATCTGAATAACTCTGAGTAAATCCCCTAGATCTCATTCTTCGGGGATTCATTCTCAAGCCATGGACTCCTCCGTGTTTTCAGTTAATTTATGAATATCAAAACAATCGCTGACCATTAGAAACTTTGTTTTCCAGGAACATTTCATGATGTAAGACTGTGTTTTTGAATTAAAGGTAACTGAAAAAGGCAAAGCTGTGTGATTGTGATAACCTGATCGTGTGTCTGTATGTACATGTGTATGTGTTGAAATAAATGGAAGTGCATGAAAATATTCATGGCCCTTAACTTGGGTGAGAACATCGGATGTTAAACCAAGTTTGCTTTCTTTTCAAGCATAAGAGTTATTCCTACTATCTTTTCCAAATCTTTAAAAGGATGAGATACCAAGTATCTTAAATCTAAGCATCTATTACTTAGAAATACTGATTGGCATGCCCCTTAAATATTGTCTAAAAAGTTCAAGCAGACAATGATTGTTAATCAATATTCTTTAATTGTAGTTATCTAAATATTTGTGAAATTGTCCAAGTGTTCTATTGTATAGCCTGAATTTCATTATAGTTTTTGCACAAAATTGTTAAAATCATCATCAACAATCAGCTGAAATCAAAATTCTGTTCTCTTGGCTACCAATTCAGTAACAGTGTTACAAAATGAAAGAAGGTTAGTTTGATAGAATCTATTGTTCATGAAGATGGATATGTGGTATCTCTAAATGGCATTATGTATTTTTCTAATTTCCCATAAGGTCCTTGTTGGATGGCATCATTATACAAATGATGATATAGGATAAAAATTCTGTAATACTTTGTAGTTCCTCCCATCAAAGTTGAGGAGTCTGTTTACTCCCAACTTGAATCTAGGTGGGCCTTGGAATTTACTTTGAGCAATAGAATTAAGTTGAAGAGATACTGAGAGAATTTTGAACCCAGGCTCAAGAGGCCCACAGGTCTCACAGTTACTGCACTCAGGAATCCTGTGTGAATAGGCAGGGCTAGTGCCCTGATAACGAATGATATGTGATCAGGGGCTCCAACCCATAGTCACCACTCATGAGTGAGCTGTTGATGGCCAGCCCATTGCAGACACACGAGTGAGCCCAGCCAAAACCCGCAGAAGGATGTGCTAGCTGGCCTAAAAATTTCAATCCACAGTATCATGATCTAAAAGTCAAATCTGTGAAATGTAGAATATAGATGTTTGGGCACAATAATCAAGTTGATTGGTTTAATGTAATCAAAAAAAATCAGCACATTGTACCCCACATAGGCATGAATGTATCCATGTGCGTTTGACTTAATAAAATAAAAAAAAATAGTGATTCTTGTTTTAATTCCATAAATTTTTGGTGATGTGTTACATAGCAAGAGCTAGGTGATACACGTATGGACTCCACTTTCATAACAAAGGATATAAAGTTTATTTCCATGTAAATTTATTTAAATTTATTTTTCTGTCAGTGTTGGTGTATTAGAGTGTTCACTTCAGTATGATTTTTCTGAAATTTGTTTTATACTCGTACATGTACTCCGAGTGAAAAAGAGCACTGTGTAATTCTTTTTACCAGTGTGTATACACACTAAGAACTTTAAAGTTCCTGCTCTTTTTGGTTTTTTTTCCAGAACAAGGTAGGGCTTGCAGCTTTGCCATCTAGATACTAGAGTATTCTTACTTCTTCGTTCTAATAACATGAACCTGTTTAAGTCAGAAAATAAGCAACACTTTATGAAAAGATAATGACTTGGTGACAATGAGAAGGAAATACTGATAAATTGCCCATAAAGTCTGCATGGTAGCTGTTGGGCTTTGAGAGTTTTCTTCTCCTTCAGAAAGTCTGCTGAGATTTGTTGCCTTTGTCCTTTCAATTCAATCTTTGAATTAAAATTTCAACTCCAAGAATACTTTTAATGTATTCCTAAGTACATTAAGAATATGTATTCTTGCATATGTTATTTTGCAGTATTTTCTAGGGCCAAGAATGCCACAGAGTGTTGAACTGATGTAATAAAAATTAAAATTATAAAAATAACATTCTTAATATTAAATTATTAATAATCCCTATGATCATGAACACATAACATTAAAATGTTAAGTGGAAAAGAAAAAAATATACAGTTATTATCCACATCTATTTTCTAAACAACATTTGAATATTAGAAAATGGCTTTTAAAAAATTTCCCCAGATACATTGTGGAATTACATACTTTGTTGTTTAAATGGTTTGAGCTTAAAGTAAGCATTTATATTTTCTGAAAATAAGTTTTATAGGTCTTGAGTGGTTCTAAGTTTTTAGACTTTCTTTGGACAATGAAGGAAATAAGAAATAAGAATGATTTAGTAAAACTATTTTTATGGCTTTGCATTGAATACATCTTTAACTTTTTACGTAATACGTGTTCATTTGTATAATGTGAAAAAAAATGTCAGTCAAGGGAAATTCAAACTTATAGATTCCTGATCAATGTGGAGGAGGATTCGAACTTGAAACTTGGAATCTGACTGTTTTACATATCAATTCCCACCCTGCCATTTAGTGAGGGAGTGAGCTTGTATGTGTTACATATTGAAATGAAGATTATAATAAGACCTTCCTAACTTGTTAAGCCTTGGATGTGTTTCTTCAGTATTTAGAGTAACAGGCTCTTTAATAAATGATAATTATCACATATCTCAAGATTTTGGTTTTAATTCTCCTTGAAATAATCATAAGTAAAGGTTTTTATTGTTGTTTTATTTTAGTAGGAATGGTTGCATGAAATTGGAAGGTTGAAACTTTTTTAATTATTAAAAATTTCATTAAGTTAGGAATGAAAATAAAATCAAATGTAATTAATTCTGTTTTCTTCAAATATTCATCAATGTATTTAGATATTTACAGATAATGTTAAAAATGTCATCATTTGGTTCTAAAAGGTTCCTTTTGTCTGAATTTTAAACCATTATCTGTGGTTATATATGACATTTTTGTATTCTTTCATAAAGAAGAAAAAATAAAGAGATTAGGAAAATATCTGCCTTTGGTAATCTTTCCCTCAAAGGAATCAATCACATTTTAAGGTTTTTATTAAAAAAAATTAATTACATATTCATACATACATGTAAAATCACGTCTGAAACGTAGGGTTAGCAAATAATTGCATTATGTAGATAAAAAGTGTGAATAAAAAATGACACCCCCCATATTTACAATGCCTTGGAATTGCTAAGTTTCTGTGACACAGAGTTGATAAGTTTTGTTTGCTTATTTGTTATCAATATGTAATTAAGGGCAGAGATTATGTTAGTAAAAAGAAAATTCACTTTAGGTACCAAATGTTATTCATGCAATTTGCCAAGAACGAGAATACTTTTTGCATTTGAGACAAAATACAATCCATATTTATTTCATGGGCTTAAGAATTTCAAGGGGTCACTTCTACAAGAGAGTTCCAAGGGAGTTAGGAATCTGGCTTGTGATTTTTATTTTTGGCAGTGGCATCTGAAATAAAACACAATCACTTACAATATTTCAAAAAGTTATCCATCATCCACAGTGTAAAGTACATTGCAGTGTTTTAAGCTCTGGAGTTGAGTTTGAAAAATTCACTGTTCATGGTAGATGGAAAACATGGAAAGAAAGGAAAGTGGGAGATGGGGATTAGAGGAGTCAGGTTCCAAGGGGATGAAGGATTTGACTCAAAATACACATGTTTCAGGAAATGTTTAGTGAGGACTGTGTTGTTAATTAAGATTTCTAGCAATTCCACAGTACTTCAGATTCTCAGGAAATATCATGCATGTAGCTACCATGGTAAAGTTTTTAAGACTACAGCTGTTTTCCTGCGAAGTTTTAATAGAGATTTACCAGAAGAATTGGTGAAAGGACGGCTCTGTTGAAGATGGATTCCGAACTCACAGCCATGTTTTATTACACTATCTCATTGTGGTTTTTCACACCGTGGGAATTCTCCTTCCAGAACCGGGGGAGCCTCTCTCCTTTCATTTCAGTCTGACCACTTTTCTTCAGGGAAGGCAAAGGCTTACACATCAAAAGTTTGCTCATACTAAACCCCAGAAAAAGATCTTAAGAGAAAATCTTGCTACATAAGCACGCTTGTCCATATGACAATAGCTGTTCTAGCAGAAGCTGAAGCCAAATAAAAGCTAACAGAGTCCTATGAAGTGTACTGCTGGGTATGGAATGCTTAGCAGAGAAGTTGCCTGAATAATTCTGCTGTGGTTTCCTACCAAGGAAGATGTAAGGTTTTTGATCCCAATATAAGCTCATAAACCTTTTGTGTTGATTATTTGTCATTACAAGTTGGCAGGTTATTTCTTTGAATTTATTTTCACTTCTTAAATAGAAAGTGTAGATCCTTATTCTATTTTAAATGAATAATAGTGTGTCATTCACAATAAAATAATTTTAATCAGCGCAGGAAAGATGAGAAGTTTAAGTGTAATTGAGATTCCCCTTCAATTTTTTGGAGAGGGGTGAACATAATTTGACTTCAGCTATGACTATCTTTAACTCATACAACTTGTAACCTGTTTTATCAGACTCCTAGACCTCCTTGGGTGTTCAGTTGTATCCCAAAGTTGGCACCGTAGAAACTAGATTATAAAGTCCTGGAAAGTAATATTGAAAACCCATCCCAGAAACAATCTTACATGTAACTCCTATCTTAAAATTATTCAGTTTTATCTAACAGGAATATGTAGTCCTTGAGATATGGCTTTTGATCTCCAGGGAGAATTTTTATGATGCAATAATTTTTCAGGCCTGAGGAAAATCAGATGTGGCTTTCTTAGAAGAATAGTTTCTTAGCTGATGCAAAGACTAACTTGATATGGTTTGTTGCTATGTCTTTTTGATTTTCAAGAAAATACCTAAAACCACAATTTTGCCCTGAGTTTGGACCCTGCCATGCCTTAGAATCCTTGTGTGTTTCTTTTCCTTCTCCTGCCCTCCCTGTCACAATTTGCATTGCTCTTTTATACTTAGTTCTATTTCATCATAAGTTGAATCAGCTTCTGCTAATAAGTAAAACATATTTAAAACATTTCCTGTGTCTTAAAAAGCAAAGTGCAGAACCTTGTCGATAGTTTGCTTCTGTCTTTGCAATTAAACACATAAAATATGCATTTGTACGTACGTGTACGGATGTGCTGATTTATACACAAATCATCTCTGGTGGATGCATGAGAAAATGGTCACAGTGGTGCCTCCAGGGGACAAAAGGCATCTAAACAGGTTAGAGATAAAGGGTAGAGGTGAGGTTAGTTTAGCTTTATATGCAAATAAAACATATACATTGTATTTCTATATAAACCTATGTACTGGATTAGTATGTTATAATTTTACATATTATATGCACATATATACATTACATATACAACAATAACGCATGAATATAAACATTTTATATTACATATTATGCACCTGTATATTCACACACACACATGTATATACTTTGTATTGCTTAAAATTTGTATTATGTACATAATTAAAAAATTGGAGAACCACTACTAAAATATTGCTGAGACTTAAATCATAACTTATATTCTTTTGTAATTGATTTTGAAACAGCCATTTCCAACACAATGCTATATCAAAGTAGACAATCGTTAGTACTCAAGCAAAAGAGTTGAGTTTATGTTTACTTTTCTAGTTGATAGATAATATTTCCTTTTCCTTAAATGTTTTCTCAGTATAAGTCACAAATTGCCATTATTCAATAAAGTATTATTACTTTGAGATTAAAATAAATTGGTATTATTTTATTGTTGGAAAATACAATACTCCCAGTCTTCATTTGACATTCAAATGGAATAAAGTTAGTCTTTACTGTCAAAATACTAGATACAGATGTAAAAGTCTAAAGTTAGATTTAAGATCTAACTAGAGCTCCATATTGTTTTAAATCCAGATGGGGAGGGTTGCAGCAGTGGCTCACGTGATTTTGAGTGGCCGTGCATTTAGCATTTCACTAATTCTTAGTCAAGCTGTTTTAATTGGCCTGTAAATAGGAAATAAAGGAGTTGAGGATCAAAACTGTCCTTTGTAGAGTGGGTAGACAATCACTTTAGTCTGAATTATTTGGCTATACTCAATATTAATTTTATATATGATTGTCCGGTCATCTCCCATGTAAAGTGAGCAAGTGACTATGAAGTCATATAGCCTCAGGTATTTGTGGGGTCATAATCGATTAAACTCTTTCCCAGCTTAAAATGAAAACTGTCTATCTTTCTCTTTTTTTTTTCATTTGTGATTTATCCACTTGAGACTCTTTTACTTCATCAATCTGATCAGAAGTTTTGTGACTTTTTGTCTGTTCTTTTCCTTACCACGTGGCATCTGTCATGATCAGAGAAGACAATAATTAAATCGATGCCATTTACAGTTTGGTCAAGGGCTAGGAAATGTTGAATGATTGAACTCATAAAACCAGCTGTGGCATTGCCTCAACATTGCATGTAGAGTTTCATGTTGTATTGTAGAGAAAATGAAGCAGAGACAGTGAAATTATCAGTGAATTACGACCTGCTGAACCCCTTGGACATTTACAATCTGCTACATGAGCAAGAGGATGCGTAACTTAGAGTTCCCATCACCTTCTGTCCAGACGGTCATGGAAGCCCATGTGGTTTTAAATCACTGGGGCCGGGGAGCCAGTGATTATGGAAAAAACAGAAATCTTGAGGAAGCGGTAAAGAAACTTCCTAAAATCTTAAGTAGTTTTCCTGAAAGTTGTTTACTGTTCTATATTTTATCCCTTAACTGCGTTTAGTCTTCATAATTATAAAAATTAAAATCATTCTTTTGAACTATTAGAAAAATAGCCCCCCTTTCCCAAGGCTAAAATCAATGTGAATAAACATTAGGTAAGATTTCAGTAATTCTTGACAAGTGATATAAATTGAATTTGTCTAAAGTAGCTTTAAAATAAAGACCATCAAATATGAAGAAGGCATTACACACACACATGAAAGATACCATTCTGCTGTCTCATTTCTGCCATGATTTCTGATCATTTTGGTGAATAGTACAGTGATAGTTATTTTAAATAAGAGGCAATTGCAGTTTCCAAAGCAACTGTGTTTTTAGTTGTGGACTTTTAGGGGACAAGTGAATAATGTAACAGTTCTCTAATTTTCTTCTTTATGTCATTAAATGTTTCTTTAAGTTTTTAAGTTCAATGTATAGCAGAGAGCAGTTCATTAGTTATCCCTGAAGAGTCTTTTGTCCAAAGGAAAATTTGGTGAGACATCTTAATGATCTGAAGTTTAATGACAAAGATTAGGAGGTATCATTCCTTCCTTGAGTTAGTTCTGCTTGTCAACAAGATGAATTTGTTTAGAGTTTTGAGTGCCAGAGGAGTCCAGGGGGAGGTAAAGGGAGAGTTGGAAGGTCATCAGTAACTGAGGCTGAATCCTCTGTGGCCAGCCTGTAGGATATGTTGAATAATTTGAGAGTGTTTATTTTGGCTCGATGTTTTGTTCTGAGATGGAATGAAAGGAGAAAACATTTATTAAATTAATAATCCTTTCTGTAATCCTTCCTAGCAATTTCCAGTGGGCATGCCAAGCAAATGATAACAAAATATTATAAAAAGGCAGCGTCATTATTCTCTTTCTGTTTGAATTCATTGATAAATGAAAGCCCAAAGGGACAATGTTATTTCATTGGTGGTGATTTGAGACCTTTCTGAAAAGCATTATTTTGACTAAACAATAGCTTATCTCATGATTCCATATTAATCAGGTGGAAGTTTCTTGGATGAAGCAACTTCTTATTTTAAGACCTGAAGGGGGACAGGATGGAGGAAGGTACTGTCACACTCAATTCTAGAAGTCATCTAGACCTTATTTTCCCTCTCATCTTAAAATAAAAGCCAGGAATAAAATATTCCATTTCTTTATTTCTATAATATTAAACATTACTATTATATTCTCAATTTCCTTTCTTCTTGGTTAATATTTTTTTTTTTGCCCATGACCTGATGAGCTCTAGGAGTATACTTAAGGAATTAATGCCTCAAAAAACTCTTGTTAAATTATTTGCACCTGCTCTCACCAAATCCAACAGGTTTATGTTTATAATGGAAGGACTGGAAATGCCAGTGTCCAAATACTCCAGAAAGGAAATACGAAGTGTGAACCAATGATAATTTTGCTAAAGATACACATATCAAAATACATACATTTGTATGACTAAGTTAATTTTTAACTTTTCACCTAAGGATTGTTAATATGAATCATTATGTTTAAAGTTGTCAAAATTTAATTTTTTAATTACTATTAATGGACTACCAGGTATTTTTGATTACTTGGTATTTCCATCTTTGTAGTCATTATTTGCTGGACAACTTTTTGAAGGTTTCATAATTATTTCAGCCCCTTTTCCTATAATAATTGAGAACATGAGTCATTTCTCTGGACATTTTGCCATATATATTTAAAATACACTGAACTGGGTCTTGAAATGTGTCACTCTGTAATGTTGTGCTATGATTTTTTTGAACTTATTGATAAATATTTATGGTACGTGTTTATGGATGTCTTCAGCTAGCAATATTTCTATAGTCCTTACAATATCCTTTTAGATCAAAAAGTTTGGTTTCTTCCTTTGGGAGAAAAAAATCCTGTGTCAGAATTAATTATGTTTTAATGCTAACTGAAGAAAAGATACAATTTTAAAATAAGACTAAAACAGTTACTTAAGGACAGTTTATTCACAATTAAGTTTGTTTGTTTGTTTATTTGTTTTTTATAGGGTTATCAAATTAGAATACAAAAACAGGAATAAAATCATTTAAGGCCGTCAGTCATGCAGGGTAATTAAGTTACTAGTAAGAGCTCTTTTAAAGGCAAGTGAAGGTATTGGAAAAATAATTAAAAAGATAAAAAATAGTAAAAGATCTCTAAATTCTCCAATATATACGTTTTATTTCAGCTGTACCTGTAAAAACATGCCTCTTCTGGCAAAGATTGATGCACATTTTTTGTCTTTCATAGAAAATACTTGAACACGACTCATTTAAATCCCGTGATTAGGGCACCAATAATTTGGTTTGCACTTTTTATGTCTTTCTACAACTTCTTCATGCAACCCATGTTTATATCTTCTCTTTCAATCTTTTGGGGGTTCTTCCAAATTTTATTTTCCCTAACTTTTATCAGGCTCTAATCTTTTCTGTGGGAGTTTCAGTGGTCCACAAAGGCATTTAACTGTGATAGATAAATTTGTTAAAGTGTCCCTTGTTATGATATGGCTGAATGTGCTTTTTGTGTCAAATAAGCCTTATTTAAACCCCCTTTAAAAGTGTCACACGTCCACTGGCATTGGTCCACGGTGGGAATTTCCCTAGTGCTATAGAATGTAGGGGCTTGTTATAAAAGTGCCACACTGCAGGGGATGAGTTTAGAGAGCTTCAGTAGAGTGTGGTGTAATTACTGAAATGGCTGAGAAACAAATATTGTGTGAATGTTGGTGGATAATCTGACTAGAAATCGTCTTCCCACAAACTAAATTCTAGTGAGGTCTCTGCTCCCCTCTTAACTCCTTTCCTGTCTAAGATCCCTTCTGACCAGCTACATCTACTCTGCACTGCACTGCCCATATGTATTTTCTTGTTGTATATTTTCTATATATGCCATTCTGTAACTCTTTTAATCATTTTTTTTTGAGAATGTATGCATATGAGGGCATACATTTTGCCACTTGATGCTAGTATGTTGAGAACTGTGTCTTGTACGAAGTTGGTGCTCCGCAGATATCTATTTGAAGAATGAATGAATGAAGGCACTGATCCAGGACATTCCGCAAAGGTTCACGGCATTCGTTTTTCCCCAGAATTAGTTTCCTGCATCAGGGATATTTCATGATTCATTCTAATTCTTCATGGACATTAAAAATGAAACATTATAAGATCTGTGAGAAAGGCATTTGTGTTGCCAATGAATGATGAATTTAGATGAACTGTGAATAATGGGTGAGGGAATCTAAGGTCTTTTTATTTATAGTAGCTTTGTTTATAAACATAGATGATTGAATTAAAATGTATTTATAGTTCAGAATGCTTATATTTCAAGTGGAGGAGTGTGTGTTATTCTAGCCATTCTATTTTTACTTTTATTTTACTTTGAGGTAAGAGGTAAACTTATATGTGAAACATTTATACTGAAATGGGAAAATATCATAGAACCTCTGTAAGATGACCACCCGAAGGACTAGAACAAGCTGCTCAACTTGCAGAGGTGGGCAACATAAGCAACAAGGCCTCTGGTACCAACACGGACACGTGGTGCATGTCCAGTCTATGAAAACTAGGTCAAGAGCAGGAGGTGGTCAGTGTAGGGATGTGGTCAACTGGGGAGGTTCTACTATAGATGCTTCTGTTATCCTCGTAATGTCTGTAAGGCTGCCAGGTACTTCAGGCCCCTTGAACAAGCATATTGAAACCTACTTCTGTTGTCCAATCATCTGCTGTTACACACTCATCTTACACATCCACACATCTTAGAAGCAGCTGACTGGGGACTCCTGGGAGAGAAACTTTCCATTTCCCGCTTTTCCTAAGGTTCGTCATTTCTGACTTTGTACATAGTGAGTGATCAGCAGACTTTTTAAAATACATGAAGAAAAGCCTGCTGCTCTTAGAATGTGGTCCATTGATCTCATGTTACGGTATTTTTGTCAGCCTGCCACCGAAACTGTGTATAATAACATTTTCCCGGTATTTCTTTGCCAAATACATTTTGTGAAGACTAATAAATATTCTAAGAACATGGTATGAAAACAGAAACCTGTTTACCTTTACAAAAAGTCAAATTTCAAGTTCACAAGAGAAAAATTATTCTGGATCACATTGACCTTAATGTTGAATAATTAATCAGCATAGATGTGATATGAACAGTGGTAGAGGAATTTTGTGAGTGAGAGGGTATGTTCTTTTTACATTGTTTTAGGGAATTAAAAATTGACTGCATAAGCCTTAAGATTTTATTAAAAGGGCTTAGATGGTTCATACAATAATCCTGGATACAAGAATACAGTTGTTAAAAATTACCTTGCTGCAAGAAAAATGAGGCAGCTTCAGGAGAGGCTGGTTCCTGGAAACATTGCTGGCCCCCTGGCCTGTGCAGCCACAGAGACACTTTGACTAGAATCAGAAGATTCAGATGAGCCAGCAACCAGGATGCTAAAGCAAACATTTTCTTCTATCTCATTTCAATTGAAACTACTAAGATTTTACAGTTTAATTGCAGTCAGGTAAGAATTTTGAAAATTGACTTATGACAGATTTATTCTACTGGCTATTTACAAGAAGTTATCTTTCGAGTAGGATCTAAAGTCCTCATAGATTCGGAGTCTGAAAGGTATATCTCAGCTCTGTATTATTCTTGAATAACTCGGTCAATAATTTATTTAATAATGTTAAATGGAAAGAGATCCTTTTGTAACCCAAATGAAGTTCAAATCCATAGTCAGATTCTTCCCCATCACTGGAAACATCCAACCCTAGTGAAGAGAAAGTTTTGAAAACCTCTCGTCTGTGTTTACATTCCCCTTCAGTGTTATGATGATCAGACATCTAGAATACTTTAGGGTACTAGAATAAAGGCCTGGTGTGCAGGCTCTGGGTAGAGCTGTTACACTAAACTCTTTAGTGGACCCAGTGATGTAATAACTAAAACACTACAGTAATTAGTTTGAGTAACTGTAGTACAGTAAACATTTCTTTTCATGGTAATAGAACAGATTATAGAATGATAATATGACCCTGCTTCCCAAGCCCAAAACAATGTAAAAAGTAGGACTGCTGTTCTGGACTGTGCTGACCTCGGGATTACTGGGTGCTTAAGTGCTGAGGAGTCTAGGTAACTTAGTAGGCAGGACGGGAAGGGGAGCGGACTCAGGCCAGACACTGGCCCGTATCTCAGACACGTGCTCCATACTGTGATTTCCTTGCTCATTTGTAAACCAAAGTAGAAGTGATCTTGGCTAAGTCTGAATCATATTCTTCTAGGAGACAAACCTGAAAGATGATTCTTACTTAGGGAGCTATTAAAGTTCGTGAGAACTTGAGGATACAGCAGCACATGCTGGGATCACTGGGTTATGGTGTGAGAGGAACGACCAGGGAACATATTGCTATGGCGTGGAAATAGACATTCCTCAAACAGAATTCTCAGCTCTTGTGTGAAGCCCGGCTAACTTACGAAATTGTATGAATGCTGTAAACATCACATGTGAAAACTGCCCTTGCAAACCAGTACGCACCTAGGTAAAAAGATCATTGAAGAAGAGAAAGGGAGAAGGTTCTACTCCACTAACCGAGAACGCAAATTCCAAGTTACGTGGAGGAAACTAGGTCCCATGGAAGAATTTGGGCTCTGGGCAGGGTTGATTCGGTTCCTACATTTACCACATTTTATTCATGTTTGCCCTGTGACCTTGGATAAATAGCCTAACCTTTCTAAGCCTCCACTCATCAACTACTATAAGTGTTCAGTTAAATAATGATACAAAGTTGCTCACATAGAGCCAAGTAAACACCCTATTTAGGACAGAGTTTTAAAATATGATAAATGCCAAGTAAAAACAACTTTGAATTGAAGAATATGGTAATGGTTTTTATGAAACTACTCATTCAGTACAGCAATGTGTTATGCCCGTGAACATTTCTTGAGTAAATGAAAAATTGTCTTAATAGATGTCATGCTGATCACATCAACCACTTTGACACATCCCTGGGGTTTTTGGAAGTGCCATTTCTATTTGGAGATTTCTTCCCGTTCTCTTAACCTCTTTCAGTCTGATTTTCAGATCCCAGCTCATGCTTTACTCCTCCGGCCCATTTCCATGACTAGCACCTCCACTCCTCAAGTCGACATTAGTTTCCTCTTGCTTTATATTTACTTGTTCTATCATGCTCAATACCTTCTTATCCTAATTTTTTTTTTTATTTCAAATGAACATGAGGTTACAAATGTTTAGGTCACATTGTTTTCAATTCTAAGGTAAAGTTCAAGTTGTTCACGCACACATTGCGCACATTAGGTCAGATCTGGCCAATTGCCCTCCTTTCCCTCCCCCTCACTCCCCTCCCCTCCCTCCTTTCTCCTCTCCCCCTTCCTAGACTATATGTGTGTTTTATCTTTCCTGTGGGCGTGTAGTTGTTTATATGTTGGTTTCATATTAGTATTGAGTACATTGAATACTATTTTTTCCATTCTTGAGATACTTAACTAAGAAGAATGTTTCAGCTCCATCCAAGTAGACACAAAAGATGTGAAGTCTCCATCCTTTCTTATGGCTGAATCGAACTCCACGGTCGACATACTACACAATTTCTTAATCCATCCATGGTTTGATGGGCACTTGGGCTGCCTCCATGACTTGGGTATTGTGAATTGAGCTTTAATAAAATTTCGGGGTACACATGTCCTTGGGGTAAAATTTTTTTTTGTTCTTCTAGGGTAGAGACCTAGTATTGGGATTGTGGGATCAAAGGGAAGATAGACTTTTAGTTGTTTAAGATTTCTCCATACTTCTTTCCACAGAGGTTGTGTCTTGGGAAAAGATTATATGAAGAAGACCCTTGGCAATTGTCACCAACCTAAAATAAATGGGACATGTCAAGCTAAAAAGCTTCTGCACAGCTAAGGGTACCACAACTAAAACAAACAGACAGCATTTGGAATGGGAGAAGATATTTGCATGTTACAAATCTTAACAAAGGCCTGATAACTAGAATCTGCAGAGAACTCAAGTTAATCAACCAGAAAAGAGCAAACAGCACCAATTATAAACGGGCAAGAGACTTGAACAGAAACTTCCCTTATCCTAATTTTTTATAACATTTCTATCATTATTTGTTGAAAATCTTTCTTTCCCATTAGACCATAGCTTTATAGGGAGACTATGAGTTTTTCTCCACCAGTGTATTTTTAGTGTTTAACAAATACTAGGCATGCAATAACTCTGTGGCAGATGCATTAATTAACAGATGGTATGTTTATTCAATTCTACTATAGAATGATTTTGTATTGGAATAGGAAAAAAACACATTAATTATTTTGTCATTACTCAACTCAAATTTTACGTCTACAAAAACTTATCAACAAAACATCTAAATGTTATTGCAATATAAAAATGTAGAAGTAATTGTCTAGAATTTGCTAATAATTGCTACCTCTATACAGTTTCATCCCATAATATGCAGATAGGGGTAACGTTGATATCCTTTAAGAAACTAAATTAGGTAGAATAAAGCCTAGAAAAATTGCCCATTTTAATTTTTATCAGTAAGACTTTAGGATTCAGGATCAGGGAGAAATACTGGGGCCAAAAATGAGATTTTAATAAGTCAGCTGGTCAATTTGGTCACAGTGCTCTGGGTATAGATGCTGGAGAATGTGTGGGTGGGGATGTACCACCTGGGAGAAAGGAAAGAAAGGAAGCAGAGTAGGGAGAAAAGAGAGTGACTAAGGAGAATTGGAAAGAGGAATAAAGATGGTTGGAGTTCTGGCAAGAGGACGCTGATCGTGATGATCTTAATGGGATGGGGTTAAATTGAATTCTGAAGAACACAGGTCATCTGCCATGACACTCAAGGATATTCATAATCCATAAGTCAGGAGCAGGATGAAAATCTCGTTTGGCATGATTTCATTTTATCACCAGGTATCTGCTCTATCCTTGGAGTTTTACCAGAGCTGACAGGGAGACAAAGGCATAAAAAAACACACATGAACTCACAGGTGGGTGATAAACACACGTGGGAAGAATGGAACAATCTAGCACATGAAAGTAACTGGACCAAGTCGGAGGTCCGTGCAGTTCAGCTCTTGAACCTAAGCATTTACCAATGTATCGAAACACATGTGTGCCCGACTTTACTCCCTGGTAGCTTATAGTAAATTTAAGGTAATAAAATATATATGAAATACATTTCAACACAGATCTACATGATAAGATTTTATGTAAGAGACAATTCTATAAAACAGCATGTAGGTAGAAGGTGAAACTTAGTAAATGAAGTATAGCACTCATCGTGCTCTGCGAACTGCATTAGCTTGCAATTTATTGGTCAAGTTTTTTCTCTAGCCTAGGAAGAAGTTGCCACTTCTTTAATTGGATGAGAAACCAAGTAGGCTTCTGTTTGCGATCACGATATGGAAAGCATAAATGTCATGCCTGGTGGTGCCAAAGGAGCACAGTATTTGTTCAGTTTGTTATACCGCAGCTCTGCTGTAAGGGTGGTGCTTCTGAATGCAAACGCGTTCAGGGAGAGACCAGTGAGGGTGGCAGTTGGTGGAAACCTAAGAATTAAAGCTAAAACTGAATCTGGAAGTGTCGGTGTTTTGAGAATAGCCCTGGTCCTAGACAGGGATCTTTGGCTCCATGACACTCTAAGTGGAGGATCCAGGATCCAGGGGTTAGTTATAGGATAGAGCAACCAGTTCAAAACTATCTTGGGAATGAAGAAAATGTCCAGTCCAGGAGTGAGTACTGAGGACAAGGGATGAAGGCTTCTCTGTGGCTTCCAGATGGAGCCTTGGCATTGGGTCATTTTACTTAAATCACATTTGCCAACATTTTAATATCCTTCTTTTGTGAAATTTTGACTTTTGGAACCCTTTGAATATGTGGTTATAACTTTGATTTTAACCAATATGGAGGGTTTTTAAAAAATATCGTATTTCCTTTTCTATTAGGTTAAATAAACACAATGTATGGTCATTTTGAAGAATTGAAAAATATAGACATTTTAAAAACTTCAACCCCATCTCTCAAATTTGCTCTTTTTAGCATATTAGCATATATGCTTCCACTTTAATATGTGAAGATATACAATTTGCACACATGCTATATCATTTATAACTAATATTTCTTGAACATTTCCCTATATCATATATATTTTGATGAACTTTATTTTTAATGATTGAAAATATCTCCTCCATAGAACGATTAAAATTTATTTCAATATCTCCCTAGAATTTAACATTTCATTGACATGTAAATTTGTTTGCAGTTTTTATGAGGTCCTGGCAAAGAACTGTTTCCTTTTCCTACAATAAATGTTTTCCTACAATGAATACCTAGAAGAGCAAATGATGTTAACGTTTCAAAAGACACATCTGATGCTATAGCAAGTTACATAGCATTACAGGAAAGTTTGCTCCAGATACATTGTATCAATTTGTTCTTTCAATGACCATGGTTAAGAGTGTCCGTCTCTCCATGACCTCTCCAATACTAGGTGTTAGCATTCTTTCTCATCTTACCCAGTGCTTTGGGTAGATTTTTATAACATCTGAACTTACCGGTATTATATCATTACTAGTAAACAATTCCTTATGGATAGTAAAACTATAATTTTCCTTTGTGTCATTTTACTTATTAGTGAATGTGTCGGAATTATAAGCTTTGAATTAAAGTTCATCTAAACCTATGATGTTTTAAATTATTGATCGTTAGAAAGGAGTTAATTATACCTCCCTCAGTATGTCATTACAATGAGTAGTTTCTGTATGCAGGGGAACTGTGACTGATAAAAGATTGTTTCATTCTCCTTATATATTTTAGATTCTGTTTATCTGCTTGAAGTGTACAGCTTTCATGAGCAGTGTACAGAAATGTACATTAGAGGAAGTTAAATGAAGCATCACAACCAATGCATATTTAATATAGGAAAAATGCATTTATTGGAGTTAGTATTATAAGCTAACTAGCACAAGTTTTATGTGGCAAGACTTTAGCTGCTACTAGTGTAAGTCAACGGGGGTATTTTTTTAAATATATAAAAAGGCTTTTTCAGAAAAAAAAAATTTAAGAAAGTCTCTCTACGTTCAAGCTTCCAACAGGCTACAAATCTTTATCTTCTTCTTTGGCACCACTCCATACATAGTTGTCTCAGGACCTTTGAATTTACCTAAAATGCCTTACCCCTAGCTGTTCACAGGGTCATGGAGCTATTTTATATAGCTCTATGCTCAAAACCCTCTTCATTAAAGAGATTTTCCATGGCAGTACTTCAAAGGACACTCCAACACCCTTTATTTCATTATCTTTCTTCAGTTTTTCATAGCACTTAATGAATTACATTATTGATTTATAAACTAGAATATTAACTGTATGATAAAAGGGCTTGTTTTATTCACTGCTGTGTTCTCAGTTCCTAAACTACTGTTTTACATATAGAGCACACACAATCAATATTTGTTAAATGACTAATTTATTAATCAGTGAGGAAATTGAGTTAATGAGGAAAACAAGTATGACTTCATGATCTAATTATACAGTATTTTTATTGTATTCCTGCTCATATGATTTATTTGGCTTTTTAGCTGTGTGTAGGTTATATGTACATTAAAGCCTAAGTGATATATTTCAAATACATTATGAATGAGTGGTCTGTAAAGTAGTTTGTATGTCTCCATTCATATGTTCATCTATTAATAGGCAGTGCTTAGAGGGCGCTTTGGGGGAGCAACTCACTGGCTCAGTTATCAGTCCTTTTTCAAGGCAGAGGGTAGAGTGAGAATGACCTGAGATCTGTTCCTGTCCTTACTTCCATCAAAATACTAAAAGAAAAAAAAACTGTCAAAGCCAGGCATGGTGGGTGGCTTGCAATTATAATACTATCACTTTGGGAGGCTGAGACAATAAGATTGCTTGAGGCCAGGAGTTCAAGACCAGTCTGGGCAACATAGTGAGACTCTGCTTCTAGAAAACATAGAAGAATTATCTGGGTGTGGGGGTGTGCACCTGTACTGCCAGGTACTCAGGAGGCCGAGGCAGGAGGATCGCTGGACCCTGAGAATTTGAGGTTGCTCTGAGCTGTGATGATGCACTTTCACTCTAGCCTAGGTAGCCATGAGACCCTGTCAAAGATAAACACAAACCATGGAGGCAAATTCAGACATGGGACTGGTCTGTGTTTCTGTCAGTATTTTATTGCCAGGTTTTCATATTATAGTATTACATCGTATCATGAATGATTTTGTAGTTGATAGTTTCAGATATGAAAGTTATTCTAGATCACCAAAGTAAAAGTGATATTTCCAAAATATTTTGTGACTTACACGAACTGGGCATTGCTCTCACACTTCCTCAACAGTGACAGCATGAGAGAAAACTAATATAAAATTTAACAAAACCTATACAGTTCTTACTTGAATTAATAGGATTCAAAGGACTCAGGGTGCTTGAGCAGGAATATGGGGAAGCTGGAGGAAAGTGACAATAAGTTGTGGTCATTCATGAAAGAGGTGAAGGGCCTGTTTCTTCATGAATGAGTTATTTTTTTGTTTCTTAATTGATGTAAAATAGAGAATTTCTTGTGGTAGTTAATTTATCATTCCTGCATAACACATAAGCATTTAATTTTGTGGACAGGCCTTTGTCCCTAAGAATGATGAACTATATTTGTAACGTCATCTAGGTATAAAGCAGAAGATGTTTTCAGTTAAAGGAATTTGTAAAGATAGTAAAGAAAATCAAAGACCCCACATTTGACTCAAATATGTTCCATTGTATTTCCCATGGCTTAGGGGGGAAAATGGTGATGGCATATAAGCCACTTTTTGACTCTTTCAGTGTGAGAGGAGAGTTAGTCTTTCTAATTAATTCATCAAGCCTTCATTAAATTAAAATCTGGCTTAACGTTTGGCTTCATACGTAATATTTTTCTGCTTTATGTTCTTCCGATGAAAAGTCATTTCCCCTCCTTTAGTTCTCCATCAAAGTGAACATGAATTTCCAGTGCACATTTCAAAGACGTGAGAGTGGAGAGTTCAGTGTTCTTAATGACAGTACTTAGGAGCTGTCTTGATTTTCCATATAAGAATCATACCATAAAACGTTTCATACGCTCCATCAACATCCACCTGCCTTCCTGAAATATATGCAAAAAATTCACTAAGAGTTTTTAGGTAATATTTTTTTTCTTTTTTGTTTATTAAATCATAACAGTGTACATTAATACTATCATGGGGTACAGAGTACTGTTTCTGTATACAATTTGAAATACTTTCATCCAACTGGTTAACATAGCCTTTATGTCTTTTTCTTAGTTATTGTGCAAGACATTTATAGTCTACATTTAGAGAGATTCACATGTATCCTTATAGGACAAACCATAGGTGTGATCCCACCAATCACTCTCCCTCCACCCACCCTCCCACCCTCCCTCTCCCCCTCCCCATTTTAGGTAATATTTTAAAGTTACTTGACTTGCTGTATGAAAGGCCAGAATACATTAAGCTTTGCCAAGCTCAAAAAATAAATACAAAGAGAAAATACTTTTATTTCTTCCCTCCCCCGCTGATGCCTCTCTTTGTCTGTGTCATCTGGTTTTTAATTCCAGTTGTTTTTAAATATTTTTAAAATAATGAAAATATTAGATAAATAATTTCAATGCCTTTTGCTCGCCAGTGTGTTACCTTTAACTATTTCAATAGATTCATTTTTAAAATCTGAGACTGTATTCTTTACTGTTTCTAATAGGATTTTGTGTCATATCTTTTGAGACCGTGCATGTCTAGCATTGACTTGACTTTGCTTGTATCTGCAGTGACTCTCTTGGCTGGATATAAAAGAGTGGGTTTTTAGAAATTTTTCTCAAAGCTTTGTTGACATTGCTTGATTGTCTCCTTCTGTCCAATTTACTGATGGGAAGCCTGAGACTGACCAGATTCATGCTTCCATTTATATAATCTACTTTTTCTTTCCACAAGTTTCAGGGTATTTTATGGATCTTTGATGTTTCTTTTCATTGTTTTTATACAGTGTGTTTGATATGCTATTTTATTTTAATTAGGATTATATTAGTGGCGTTGCCATGAAGCTACATAGAGTTTGCCCTTGTGTATTTTGTAAGCCTCAGGAATATCTCATTGTACTTTCTGGCACTACTGCAGGTGCTATGACTATTATTAAGTAAATGAAGTCCATCTAATACTCTGTTTATTAAAAATAGCTCCCAAAGACCTCTCTGTCACACCTGATACTACCTTTATGACCCCAAAGCCTAAACCAGACTAAATACCTTGCTAAAACTTGTCTGCTAAGAGACTTCTAACATAGCAAAGGAATGGTTTTCTGGCTATGAGCGTGCCTTACTGGCAGATGGGAGCTGAGAAGTAAAAGAAATAATAGGAGATTCCATGTACTTTGTAGCTGCACCTGACACACCCACTGAGAGACACTCTTTGGGACCCCTGAAGATAACCTGAATAGTCTTTCAAAGAGGCCAGGATCATGTTGGGTAGTAGGGAGAGTAGCACTGAAATTTGAGATGTCATATTTTGGAGGTGGGAATTTGTGGGTAAGTAAGGACAAGAGGCTAGAATGACCCATGTAGTAATAAAGTTGGAACCATCAATATGAATTCATAGCCAGCTTAATATAAATACAAGTTGTTAAATATGTAAATAGTTATAAATACATTTAGTTACAGGAGTAGTGTACACACATATACAGAGGAAAATGCATACACACTTTCAGAAAGAAAAAGTCTATATTAAAATTGTAATGTACTCAACATATGCCAATAATGTGTGGCATTTTGTCTATTGTATCTTGTGTCTCGGGCAGACGTCAAACGTGACCTGAGCATGACCATTTTAATGCAGCAGGAAGCACACCCAAAACCGAGATCTGGGTTTCTGATGAGGAAACCAGGGCTGCTTGGAAAAAGCAAATTCTAGACTTAGAAATGCGTCAGATGACCTTAGACCACCTTGTAGTGGCATAAAATAAAGACATGCTCTAAAAAGATAAACAAGACACACTGACGGGAGCGTGGCAAAGCAACATACAGAAGTCAACTACAAGAGCTCCCAAAGGCCCAACCTGTAACAATGTGAATAAAAAAAACAAAGTCGTATTAGATTGTAGGCCCAATTGTAACATAAGTATCCATGAATCTTACTTATAAATAAGTGACTGAATAAGTATGTAAGTGGGTATAAGACTTCCAAGTAGATATTTAGATTCTCTAGCTACAGAAGGAAAGCATAATTCCCCTCTTCTTCAGTCTTGGGCTGCACACAGTGACTGCCTTCCAAAGAGGACAGTATAGAAAGTGGTGACTGTGGGGTTGATGGTAGCAAAGAATACCGTTATAGGAGAGAAGTCTGACAAAGACTACGTGAGCCAGGTGGTCAAGGTCATTATGGTATAGCAACTCCCCTGATGTGGTGTGATCCAGGTGGTCAAGGTCATTATGGTATAGCATCTCCCATGATGTGGTGTGAGCCAGGTGGTCAAGGTCGTTATCTATAGCAACTCCCCTGATGTGGTGTGAGGCAGGTGGTCAAGGTCATTATCTATAGCATCTTCCCTGATGTGGTGTGAGAAATAGGGCATTATTCTTTCATTATCTTCCTCCCCAAAGCTTTTAACCCCAGCAAAGTCATGAGAAAAACTTCAGGTGAATTTCAGCCAAGTGGGTATCCTGCAGAATGACTCACACTGCTCCTCAAAACTGCCAGCGCCTCAAAAACAAGGGGAGTCTAAAGAGATTTGCCAGCTAACTATAATGTAGCATGCTGCCTTAGAACCTGAAACAGAAAGAGGACATAGTTAAAGCTAAGGAAATATAAATGAAATACAGACCCTAATTACAAAGGTATCACCATCAGTTAATTAACTGTAACAAATATACTACACTAAGGTAAGATATGAATAATGGAAGAGATTTGGTGCAGAGTATATAGGAATTGTCTGTTCCTAACTTCTCATTTTTTGTGTATGTTGAACTATTCTGAAAATGTAGTTTTTTGGTTTTTTTTTTAAGTTAATGTGATCCGATTGTGAGGTCTCTGGTAGCAAGTGAACTTAGACTTGTTGATTTCATTTGCTGTGTTGTAATTCTGTGATGGGTTTTAAGAGTTCCCATTAAATCTACTCTTTGCTCTAAAAGCAGCAACCTTGCACCATCAAATTCAGACCTGAATTGCCATCTGAGAATGGCTGAATAAATTAAGCTTTACAGCAAGCTGGTAGGGTCTAGTCCAATGTTCATATGAGAGAGAAGTAAATGTGTAGCCTTTCAGTTCCCTTTGGAGTGTATTTGCATCTGCTGCCTACACACTCTTTGTCCCAGACAGCTATTTATTTTCACTGACCCTTGCAGGGGGAAGCAACTCTAAATATAAGACCAGGACAGTGTTTGGAGGTTGGTGTTTCTAACCCACCAAATACAGCTGCTGCTGGAAGAACTTCTAAGTTAGAAAGATTGCAACACAGCCCAGATTAAGGAAGTAATTCTGGAAAGTCCCCAGGCTCAAAAATGTCTTCCTTCTCGTCTTCAGGGAACCGGAGTATTTTAGAGCAGCAAGTTGTTTTAGTAGCTGTCTGAGTCAGCTCTTTTCATAGTATAAGATCTATATCCACAAAATTCATATTAAATGGAAATTAAAATAATATTTGATCCACGGGGCTATGTAGGCTGAATGAGATCATATATGTGAAAATTATTTTAGAACTATAATGTGGATGTACATAATTACTACTTATAAGTAATTAACTAGTCTGTTTCACTTTGGGTTAAATATAACTTTTTATCTTGTTTTTTATTATTTTTAAATTTTCCTTTAAATTCAGATGAATATAAGGGTACAGATGCTTAGGTTATGTTGTTTGTCCAGTTGTAGTTGCGCCCTTTGCCCAGGGAGTGTCCTGAACACCCTTACAATGTCCCCATTGGTGAGAGATTACCGACCCCCTCTCATCCCCTCTCCACTTTTCCTTCTCCCCTTCCCTCCACTTGATTTTAGCTGTGTTTTTCTCTCCTGCCAGCTTGTGCTTTGTTTTCTTTTTATTTATTCATTTTTTATTGTTGGAAATTCATAGAGAGGACAAAGAATTAGATGCACTAATTGCATTTGTTATATAAAGTCCCTCTTATAATTGTGTCCCAGCCCTACGAGGTGTGCCATCCCTGAGACCCCCAGCCCCTCCCTCTCCCTCTCCCCCTCTCCTTCATTCCCCTAACATGCACCTGGTATTAGCTCATCTACTGCCTTCATATCAGAATTGAGTACATAGGATTCTTGCTTCTTCATTCTTGGGATGTTTTACTAAGAATAATGTGTTCCACCTCCATCCAGTTTAGTAGAAAAGACTTAAAATCTCTATCTTTTTGAATGACTGGATAGTATTCCATGATATACGTTACACCACAGCTGGTTAATCCATTCCTGGCTTGGTGGGCATTTAGGTTGTTTCTACATTTTGGCAATTGTAAATTGAGCTGCGATAAACAGTCTAGTGCAGATGTCCTCATGATAAAATGATTTTTTCTTTTTCTGGGTAGATGCCTAGTAATGGGATTGTTGGATCAAATGGGAGGTCTAATCTGAGTTCTTTAAGGATTCTCCATACTTCCTTCCAAAAAGGTTGTATTAGTTTGCAGTCCCACCAGCAGTGTAAAAGTGTTCCCTTCTCTCCACATCCATGCCAGCATCTGCAGCTTTGAGACATTGTGATGTGGGCCATATCACAGGGGTGAGGTGATATCTCAGGGTGGTTTTGGTTTGCATTTCTCTGATGATTAGGGATGATGAGCATTTTTTCATATGTTTGCTAGCCATTTGTCTTGTCTTCTTCAGAGGTTTTATTCATCTGTCTTACCAGTGACATATGGGATTGTTGGGTCTTTTCTTTCTTTTTTTTTTTTTTTTTGCAGGGCCGGGCTTGAACCCACCACCTCCGGTATATGGGGCCAGCATGCTATTCCTTTGAGCCACAGGTACCACCTGTGGGGTCTTTTTTTTGTTTTAGATTAATTTTAATTCTCTGTAGATCCTACTTATCAAGCTTTTGTCTGATTCATAATATGCAAATATCTTTTCCCATTCTGAAGGTTGTCTGTTTGCTTTGGTTGTTGTTTCCTTAGCTGTACAGAAGCTTTTCAGTTTAATTAAGTCCCATTGGTTTGTTTTCGTTGTTTTTAAGATTGCCATGGAAGTCTTCTTCATAAAATCTTTACCCAAGCTGATCTCTTCAAATGTTTTCCTCACACTTTCTTTGAGAATTTTTATTGTCAGCATGTGCTTTTTAAGGAGCACTTGCTCACAGGAAGCCAAAGTTTTCTTTTCTATAATTTCATGATACAAATCAGGTGGTTATGAAGTTCTGTAGATGGGTTAAAATGCTGGTCCTCCCACTTACTCTCCAGGATCTGGGGCTAATGATGCCAACTCTCTATTCTCATCTTTCTTATTCCCACGTAATGGTGGGGATAATCCTTGCATTACAGGAGTATTATTAATGTGTCATAGTTGTAAAAATGTGCCTTGCTCAAGTTTCTCATAAATGGTAGACGTTCTTATTAATATGAGTTTACCTTTTATGATTCAACAAGAGGTGAATAGGAATAGGATCCTAAACCTTGCTGCCTTTTTAATGGCGTGTTATAAAATATGTCTGAACCTTCATTTGCTGGTAATAAAGAGGTTTATTAAGAGTGGCGCAATTCCTCTTATTTTATTTCCCATTTCTGAAAGACTCCAGCAGGAAGCCTGGAGGAAAAGATCTTTCTTTGACAAATATCTATGTCTCATAGTGCAATCACATCATATAAAACGCAATTGTCAGGGAAATGTTGAATCCCGCTAGCAGATAGTTACTTTATAGAGACTTCATTTCAAGTAGGAAGGAGATAAAGGCTGTAGGCAAACAGACACCGTTTAAACTTCTCCATCAGACCTCTGCGCTGTGTTGCTCAGACTAACCACTGGGCAGTGAGCAGTCTCCTCTGGGTCATGCGATGCATTCAGGCTATCTTCACTTTCATTGCTGATTATCAAACAGAAATTTTATAGTTACGGTCATGCTGTATAATGGTTCCATCACAATCGTACTTTTATTCCATATTTTCTAAGTCTAGATATATTTAGATAGATGAATACTTGACATGGTGTTACAGTCACCACCATTTCCAGTATAGTAATGTGCCATGCTGGCTGTGGCCTAGGGGTAGTAGGCTGTACTGTATAGCCTAGGTGTTTAATAGGCTGTACCATCTATGCTTTATCCTATTCACGCAGCAACAAAATTCCCGAAGGAGGCATTTCTCAGAATGCATTTCCATCATTAAGTGACACATGACTGTATCTTTATCATTGTTTTTGTTTATTTACTTTAGATATGCGGTCTCACCAGGTTGCTTGGGCTATTGACAATGAATCATAAAGCCAAGAAGTTCTGGGCCAGTGGTTCTCAACCTTCCTAATGCCATGGCCCTGTAATACAGTTCCTGTGGGTTGCAACAGGAACCCAGGTTGAGAACCACTGTTCTGAGCTGAAAGTACCTCCAACATCAGCTTCTTGAATAGCTGGCCTCATGCCACTGTGTCTTAAGGCAGAATGCCCAAATATCTAGTTTCATCTTTCCATTGGGCTAACTTAGTGAGTCTCAAACTTCCACTGTTTATAAATAGAAAAGTTTATTATGAGTATAATGCTTTTTAAAAAAAATTTATTATAATGATTTTTGACCTTAGGAGCTAGATTTAAGATTGGTCAGAATCTCCGTTCCACTTCTATGCTTGACTTGACTTTGATTGGAGGTGAAATCTCAAAGCACTATGTTTTTGCAAATGGTTAGTAACTCAGGAGGACTCTTCCTTGAAGTATGTATTAAGACTGGATTTAATTACTTACCAGCATTCATAGAAAAGACCAATATTTTATAGCTTTTCTACTTATAAGCAAAATTATTTGAAATTATATTGATTAAAAATTATTTTCTTCTGACATGCATCCATTCTGACGCTGTGTGAGACGGAGTTATGAATACTGATTTCACAGTAGAGTCCTATTTTATTTTTTTCTTGTTAAGATGATCTCTACTGCATTGGGCTTTTAGCTATGATCTGTGGTTACTCTATTAGTTTTTCTGTTTCTCTTTTAATTTTCAGTTTACCTCAGGGAAATCGGAAGTCACATGTTCAGATGGAAATCTTTCCTAGAAAAGAGTGATTGTACTTTCCTGATCTTGTTTTATAAATGAGACACAAAACAGACTATGTTTAACCACCTGAAATATTTGTTGATGTTATCTTGTAAAAATTTACAAGAAAATAAAGCCAACACTAACTAACCGGTTTTTCAGGGGGGAGTGGTAGCATTCAACTGTAGCTGGGCTGTTGTCTACAGCCCAGTCATTTGATGAAGCAGACCTGGCTTCTAAGACCACTTGGTTTGTTTAACAAATGGATGATCTTCAGCATGTTGCCTAGAAGCAGTGTTAATTCTTAATAAAAAATAGTGTATTTTCAAAGTTCTCTGGAGCGGCAGAACCAGTGGGCTAGAGAGATAGGTAGATAGTTAAGAGGGGACTTATTTTGGGCTTCGGCTCATGCAGTTATGGAGTCTGATTAAGTCCCATGATAAGCCACGTACAAGTTGGAGACTCAAAGATGCTGGTAGTGTGGTCAATCCATGTCCACAGGCCTCAGAACCAGAGAAACTGATGGTCTAACTCTCAGAGGCCAAAGCCTGCAAATCTGGGGGACCATGGTGCAAGTCCCCAGGGTTCAAGAACTGGGGAGCCTGGAGTTCTGATGACGAGGGGCAGAGGAAGTACCTCCCAGCTCCAGGACAGAGGGAGGGAATTCACCTTTGGTTACTGTTGTGCTCTACCTGGGTGATGCCCACTCACACGGAGGACAGGTCTTTATTCACTACTCTGGTTCAAATGCTAATCTCTCCAGAAACACCCTCACCTACTCTGAAATTACACTTTGTCAGCTAGTTAGGTGTTCCTTAATCTACTCACATTGACACATAAAGTTGACCCTCACAGGTACTTCTGATTAGTTCATTATTTTGGGAAGTCTCAAGTTCACCATTAATTGAATAGTTCTTTCAAAGATGGACAAAAAGAAACAATGGCAAATTCAAATTATATTTCCCCATTTTCAGTAATGTCACGAAAAAATAGTCTTCGAATAAGGATGGTGATAACGATGCTGATGATGGATGGATGAAGAACTTCTGAAATCTCATCTTTATTGTTGTTAAAACCTAAATTCATGGAACATAACTTCTCTCAGGGCTAGTAGATGATGTTAAGTTTTTCATTATTTGCTTAAGTTAAATGAGGTCAATTTTTTAATTATCCTACCATTGCTTTTGAAGAGTGAGGTTATTCATATAGTTTAAAAAACAAAATATTAATCTTTCTAGGAGTTATTAAATATTTTAGTACATTCAAATGTGATTGGGCATCTCAATTTATTTCGCAGACTCTTAACATGGGTAGACCATTAAAATGTAGGGTTCTAAATAAATGATCAATTTCAAATGGATGGAAAGTTTGGACTGCTACTTATTTTTGTCAGTATACATGTATACTTTGTCTCTTCAACAAAAGAAAATGACAACTGCTTATAACCATACCTCATGGAGACTAAGTACTCAATAAATACGTAGTTTCTCTGTCGGGTAGTTACTGATCAGTTAACATGCACTGAAATCCATCCGAGGGGTCACATTCTTAAAAGAACATCTCTAAAGCAAAATAACCTATCTGCTATTTCAATCATTCCCTAACTGACCTGTTGCTTAAGACTATTTTTCATCCAGAATGAGATATAGTTTTAATTCTATTATCTTTCTTACCTGTCTTAATAATGGATACAACTAAATATTTCTATTAATGAAGTTTTATATAAACAAATACTCCTTTATTTTGCTAATCATACCCCCCCTTAAGAACAGCGTCATTTACCTGTTTATCTAACCTTCATTCCTGACATCAAGTCCTTCTTATAGATGGCTTAAACATTTGGTCAGTCGGTCCCCCATTGCCCATTTGCGTTATCACTGCCCTAGTTTCAGTCACTATCATCTCTCGTTTGTACTCTCTAAAGGTGCCTCACTGACAGCTGAAAGTCCCAATCTGGTTTTACCGCCTTCCATCCAGTCTTTCCCCCACTGCCTGAAGAGTGTAAATCTGATGGTAACCACATCCCTGTGAATGCTCCTGTTGCCGCTAGGTGGTCTCATCTATGCAGCGTGACATATGAGACGCTGTGAGCTGGCCCTGCTTTCATTTACGGCCTCATTTCTCTGCTCTGGTAACACTGAGTGGCTTCTCTCATACGCCCTGCTGTTTGGTGGTTATGTTCTTTCCCCTGTAGGTCCTTTGGACTCCCATGCCTTCTCCCACTATTGCAATTGTGCAGGTCTCTCTCTGGAATCTGACATGCTGTACTGATAAACAGTATTTGTCTCTGACTGCAAGTACCTCTTGGATAGAGACCATGTTCTAGTCATATTTTTCAGTGTATGCAATTTACTTTAAAACTATCACAAAATGGTCTTGGATGTCACAAAATTTACTTGTTGTTTCTCCTCCAGACAACTCACTGGTCAGCTCTTCTTTCTTGAAGACAGAATATCCCCTATTTTTTTATATTTGTGACTTGCCAAATATAAGCAGATAAATTTGGTAATATATTTTACATCATTTTCTTCATCTTTCTGCACTTGAAGACACTTAAAAAAATTCTTTCTTCTCAGATATCCAGAATGGTACCTAACAATAAATAATTATTGGCCTAAAATGAACTATATAATTGTGATTCTAATCCAGTATTGCTTCTTGCCATGATTTATAATGTCCCAATTGATATTAGCCATCACACCAACTTAAAATATCTTAATAGGAGATTTTTCAATTGTTTTATTTTAGCGTAGAGTGGATTCCAAGCTGTTTTAGAGGGGAAGACTCTTTTCTAGGCTAATAGAGGTTTGATAATAGTTTTCCATCCTCACTAAATAAGCATTAGGTTCCAGGTTTAATGTTATAGGCTAATTAAGAAAATGATCTTGCCTTACCAAAGGTCCCATTACGAGAAACAGAGGAACTGCTCATCATAGGTGTGTTTAATTAGGAATTTGATATAGAGGATAGTAAGAAAGGGAGAGAATGATGGGAGAGAAAGAGCATGATTCGAATGCTGTGGAAAATTCTGCCCACCATTCCATTCCCTTATCTCCTGCAGTGACCATGCAATGGAAGAAGTGAGTACCTTAGTGGGTTTCAATTTCTACACAGTTATCCTTGTGTATAAGGTTGTATATTTAAAGCTACATACCTTCTGCCTTATAGGGTCAAATAAAAATTTGCAAAAGAAAATTTGAATATGATTGATTTTTACCTTCTGCGGTAACTTGACAATTTGGTTACCCAGTTATGCGGTAACTTGGTATCTAGGCAAAGTAAATTGAAAACCTTCTGAAAAGGATCTACCATTCTGGATCCCACTAAGAACATTCATGATTCAGTTAAATGTTCTGATGAATTAATTGGCTGAGAACTATGCAATGTGCAGCCCATTGCAATGTCTCTAATTGTAAAGAAATTGTGAAGTAAAGAAATATGATAAATAATCATGCAATAATTGGTGCCTCCTTCAGATTTGGTTATATGCAGTTGGAATTTTTAAACACGTCTATTCCTTACCTTTACTTTTTAATTTAGTGATACACATCTGTCTTGCTTTGATATCTATATGCTATCCCGTAGGGTAAATGGCCTGCTCTATTTTGACTTTTAAAAAAATCCCTGAATTTCAATGTGAGGTTAGAGTTTGAAGTAGGTAGATGACTTTTTGCACACAGTAGGTGCTTCACAAGAGGTGTTTGTTGAAAGCATCTACTATGTCTCACACACCAATCTCTAAACTTTGTAGGAAAATTGACAAGTCACATCAACATCTGAAATGCCTGTAACTTTGCAGAAACGAGTTCAAAGACAAGGAATCATGCCCAGCATTCTAATATGATAAATGATTTAATAATTTAGACACAAGATAGTTCTTTAAAGCAGCCTGTGGTTAGTCAAAATATTTTCCACTCTTTCTTCTTTTAAGCAAGATTATCCCATGTTATGAGCAGGACTCCCCATTAACTTCATGATCATGATGAAATGTTAGAACGTTCCCTTGGAATTCCTGCCTTAAATATTGCTAAGTGAACCAAACTGAAATAGAACTGACTTAAATCAAATATATTTTTACCAGCGATGTAGACATGGTCTTTTGTGTCTGTGCTTTGATTCAATATGAATTTACTACCAAAGATTATTTTAATATTAACTCAGTAAATGTTTCTGTGGGAAATGTAATTTTTATGTTATGTTGAACTCAAAATATTCCATAAAGTGCCTGGTCTTATGTTTCCCTGTTTATATCCTTGGCAGATAAAATATATGTAGTCTTTTGTGGGTAGTAGCCAACTTACTTCTCTCATTCTGAAATCTAAGTTTTTATTCAGAAGCCTTTCTGGTTGAATATATTTGAGAAATATTTCTCCAACGCCAACAGCTGTAGGGATGGCCTTGAAGTCCGGCTTTCCAGTCTCATGCCCTTGGATGTTGTCCTCTGCTGTTCTGCAGGGGAGAGGCATTCGTCTTAAGGCTGGTGTCACCTCGGTCTTGTTCATTTCTTTTCCTCCAAGGTGATGGTGTCATTGATCCCCACATTCTCTCCCCCGTCTCCCCATGAGTGGGCTGTGCTTCCTCACCAACCAGTCGGGAAGAATCCTCTGAGAAGACAAGTTATTTTCCTAGGCTTTGTCAATTTCATGTGTTCAGAGGAATTGATCTATGCAGAAGTTTCTCAAATATATTTGACTGGAAAACAGTTTTCTAAATGTAATTTTTGTCAAATGATCATACGGAAAGATACATGGAGAAATAATTGAAACTAACATTAAAAATAGAAGTCAAATGGTCTCATAAATTGAGTAATTTAGAAAATAAATGATCAAAACTTGATTTTGGTTAATATACAATGAAGAAGTCAAAGTTGTAAGACGAGGGCTGGGCTGTAATCTGCACTCTCTGAACGGGACCATTCAACGCCTGTGAACTAAGGGCTGTCTGTGTCTTCTTGCTGGTGGAAAACGACTTCTTGATGCATCAAGAGATCAGCCAGGTTCCCTGAGCTCACAGAGAAGGCCTTAAAATTAGATAGTCTGGATTCTCTTTCAGCATTATCACCAATAGCATTATATTAATACCAATAAATTATTTAAACCTATTAAACTTCTTTTTCTTCATCTCGAAATGGTGATAATTATGCTAAAATACACAGCTGTCCCAGAAGTCACCCCTAAAGTTACTATACAGAGAAAAATTTGGAAATTGTAGCTAAATGTACCTTTATTTACAAAATGTCCATTACAAAATTTAACAAAATATTTACAAAATATTATCTATGTGTTGGCCACCTCTTTGCAAAGTGTTTAGTAAAATATCTAGTAAAAAGTAACAAATAGATGTTAGCTATTAAAAGGAAAAAGAAAATGGGGTAATGATCATTGGGTAGGTAACTTGGATATTGGTTAATTAAGTGAAGTAGCAAAGGCAATGAATAATGAGTTTCACGACAGCATTCAGTGCCTTTGAGTGACTCTTATTAATGACTTGCTGGATATTAGTTTTCTGATGAACAGCGGTTTAGAAGTACTGACTTAGTAATAAGAATTTCCTTCATGTCCAACTATAGGATTTTTCCTTGCATGGCATGGAAAGGGTCTTTTTAAATATAAAATAGTATGCAAAGGGACATAAAGAGACCCCTGAAATGAAGTTCGGATTTTTGGTGGGCCCAGGAATGAGCTAGATAACCAATGACAGCTTACCTCCCTGTGCATATTTTTAAATCTCAGAGTTTATAGAGGACTCGTACTACCAAACATTTTCTTACAAGTTTACTATTAAGCAAGAAATTCTCTCATGCTCCATATAAACTTTTTCCTGAAGCATAAAGCTAAGTGGCAGATGTTGTTAAATAAAAGACCCAGCTGATGCTATAATAACAGATTTATGTGAGCACTGAATCGCCTGGAGTGCTTACACTGACGCTGTCTCATGTGTATGTTAATCGACAACATTTTACTAGAAGTGAATTGATAAAAAATGCATTTTATTAGTTTTTTGAAAATCAAATACCTGATCTCAAAAAGGTGGGAGAGAGACTGAAATTGCAGGCAAGCTTAATCTGACTTTCAAAGAATTTGTTTTGCTCAAATACAAAATCAAGGGGGATGAATAGAGTTACCTGGCAAACAGCACCTCACTCAAATAAAGCTCTGGGTTAGTGACTGCAGCAGCTTTCAATCAGAATTTCTCCAGGGGTGTTAAAAGCAAAGTAAGGTTGTCCCCACTGGAGAAACATCTTCACGGTGCCTTAAGAACTTTCATTTAGTAGTTATGTAACCATAATATTGCTCTTCTCTATCTGGTTACACTAGTATATTCCATGAAAACTGTGGAACAAGGGTTATTTTCAGAAGAAAGTACCAAGGATGATGTAAAACCAGTTACCTCTGCCCATCAGCGTGGCTACTTTCTGCTGATGAACTTGACCCTTACCCGGTTTCTTTTCTCAAATGCATGATTTGATCTACCAGATTCCAGAGCTTCAGCTTCCTCCTCACCTCCTGACTTCCAGAAACTGCAACTGATTGACTGTGGTTTGTTAATGTTGGAACTTTGCCCAGAACTTTTCCAGATCTTCTCCCAATTGACTAACAAGGTGGTATCGTCGACACACATCCCACGTGACAGTTATGAACAGAGCTTATAAAGATTTTTCTCCCTGAGATAAAATTCAAAATAAAGTTTATGAGCTAACTAAGGGTTAGAGAAAGTAAATATCTATTATACTATTTTCTTTAAATCTTGCTTTAAGTGATAATTTGTTTTAATATACAAATTCAATATTTTGGGTTTGGAAAATAATAATCTGCCCAGAATAAAGACATAAGAGGGTTGATTATTAGAAAGGAGCAAATCATTAGGATTTTATTATTTTAACCATCACTATCAGCGATAGCCAGCAAATTGAGAAAGACCTAGCCAGTATCTACCATAAGAGTAGCAACCTCAAATTAATCTCTACTAAGATCGGACAAGATCCTTATCTGGAATTGTAAATGAGTGAGAAGTGCTGAGGAGAAGAGGGATCGAATGGGTGGGCCAAGGAGAGTTGGGTAACTGGAGAGCACAGGCTCCAGATTCAAGGGACAGCCCAACTCACTGTTGACAAGGGAGACTGTGGGCCCGGCTGCAGCCAGATCGTGTCATTTCTCAAAGCAGGTCAGAAACATACTTTCATGTGAAATATTTTGAGTTTTAAAAACTAGCTGAAGTCTCGTGAAGACACTGTGCTTGCCAAACACAGCATCTTTGAAGAGCTTGATCCAGTTTACTTCCCTGCTTGTGTGGGCATGCCTTCTACATTCCTATTTCCATAATGCCTAATCTTCACCTGCAGAGGAGTAACATTAAAATATTAGTAACTTAAGCCTGGTGTGGTGGCTCTTGCCAGGAAGCCTAGTGCTCTGAGAGGCTGAGGCATGAGGATTGCTTGAACTCAGGAGTCTGAGATTAGCCTGAGCAAGAGCAAGACCCCATCTCTACTAAAAATAGAAAACCTAGCCAAGGCATTATGGTGGGCACCTGTGGTCCCAGCTACTTGGGAGGCTGAGGGAGGAGGATCACTTGAATCCAGGACTTTGAGGTTTCTGTGAGCTAGGCTGATACCATGGCACGATAGCCTGGGCAACAGAGTGAGACTCTGTCTCCCCATCCTTCCCCCCAAAGTCAAAATATTAGCAATTTAAAGCACATTGGAAAGGAATGAGTAATGAGTTATGAAAGAAGGAAAAAAAAGAATAGGAACTCTTCTTGGAAAATGCATATTTTTGCAGCTTCATCTGACATAGGCCTGGCACGCCCACGATGCTAGTGGGAAATGAGAAGAGAAGAGGAGAAAGTGATGACATTAGAAAATGAATGAATTGGCTCGGCGCCTATAGCTCAACCTGCTAAGGTGCCAGCCACGTACACCTAAGGTGGCGGGTTCAAATCCCCAGCCCGGACCCGCCAAACAACAATGACGGCTGCAACCAAAAAAATAGCCGGGCGTTGTGGTGGGAGCCTGTGGTCCCAGCTACTTGGGAGGTAGAGGCAAGAGACTCGCTTGAGCCCAGGAGTTGGAGGTTGCTGTGAGCTGTAATGCCACGGCACTCTACCCAGGGGGACAGCTTGAGGGTCTGTCTCAAAAAAATAAATAAATAATTAAAATAAAAAAAAGAAAATGAATGAATTAAACAGAGTGGGATATCCAGTTGGAACAGAGTGATCAACCAAGGAAAAGGAAAAGTCCACAAATCTGTGCTGGTTTGTCTGAGGTCCCTTCAGTTTCATTTGAAAGTAGTTTTACAATGGAGTGGTGGTGTGTCTATGTATAAGGATGTCGTGAGAAGGAGGGAGGTGGGGAATGATAGATTGTGGATGATACACTTTTGAAACTTGCTGGTCAGTTATTCATGGAAAACAAGGAAGGGAAGATCTTTGGATTTGGAGGCATGCAGATAGACATCATAGTAGAGCCAGCCACACAAATACAGGATATCTGTCCTGATTGGACCCGACGTTCCCCTATCTGCCTTTGGTTTTATGTTGTGAATATTCTCAGCAGTTCTTTTCTCCTTGGAAACTTTTACTCCTGACCTATGTATAAAACATATTAAGGTTTACGTTTTTGTAAATATTTAAAAGTGTCTGCTTTAAGTAGGCGTCGTGACTCTGATTCAAACCTGCTCCGTCCTTGCCACCCCATCTCCTCCTACCCTCCACATACGCACTCTCTTTTTTATATTTTATTTTTTAAAATTCTGTCTGGAAATAGTTAACCAAATGTTCCTTTTTAAGCAAAATACACAGATCTGATAAAAGGAGTCATGTTTCCACTCCTTTGCAAAGAACTCATATAAAAGTATAAATTATAATTTATAACCACTGAAAGGAGGAATTTAATTATATTCTGACCTTTTGTGGCTGCTTAGTTTGCCTTTTGATCTCAATTTCCAGTAGAAAAGGAAAACTCTTTTATGCTGTTTTATGAGGGTGAAAATCTTATGAACATGAGAGAGGGACAATGTTAGAAAATTAATGCATTTAACCATTCAGTAGGGTCGTACTTTTTAAATTTTATCATCATTTCTAGTCTCCCTAACCAGGGATCATTCCCCAGGGACAGATCACTAGAGTTTCATCCATTAGCTGAATTGTCCGGACACAGAATTAAGCTGAAAGATTCTCTTGAACCTACAGTTTGACTATAAATAGTTATCAATATGGCTCATGGGTCCGTCTGCACATTGAAACTAGTTTCAGGGGAGAGGGATAAATATTAATGTAAGAAAACAAGATAGCACTAAAGTTTCTCAAACAAAGGCTCTTCATTGGAGTCTCTGTTTCCCTTAGATGTGGTTTACATTAGAAATTTGATTCAAGTACTTCATAGCAGGCTCTGTCTTCAGTAGTGGAAATAGCTAAATAAGACCAGGGGTTACAAAGTCAAAAATTAAAAGAGGATTGTCAGGTAATATAAATGATTAATGTGGAAGAGTACAGAACATGAAAGTACTTGGTCTCAGTGTTCTTTTCTTAACTTTGACAGAGATATGGGTAAGTAGGGAAAAATATTTCTCTAGCAAACACATGAGGTACTTGGTAGTGAAGGTGCTGTGGGGACTTAGAGGGAGCCTGAATCCTCTAAAGGAAGGAGTGACTCTAACTCCGCTCCCATTGGTGATTGCAGTGTGGAACTTCAGGCTCTCCGTTGCCAGCTATCCTAGGTATTTTAAGAGGACCAACCAGGATGTGCAGCTCCTGCTTTTACAATGTAGAAGCTAAACTGTCTGGACCAAAAAGAGCCAACGGTTTTGGCAAGAAAGAGGCCAAGGAATAGCCATGGAAGATCCACCTTAGGCTCTCGAGTTGAACCAGAGGCTTGAGTATGACCTGAGAGCTTGTTAAAAAATATAGACACTCAAGCCCTGCCTCAGACTCTCTGAAACCAACCTGCATTTCAGCAAGCCTCCAGGTGATTTGTGGCATCATGATGTATTTGACAAGCACATGCTGGTCTAGGAAGGCCTCCAGAAGAACAAATTGATTTTTCTCCAAAGACCTTGACTTTGAATTTTTGGCCCTCCCCCTTTTCTTTTTCTTTTTCTTATACTTTCCATGTTCAGTATTGACTGTATCGTGGGTGCTTGGTCTGTTCTAGAAAACAGCTAATCTTAACTCTTGTGCAAGTAAATCTTTAGTACCCACTTGTGGCAGTTTCAGGATATGACTGGTGCAAACAGCACATCCCATTACTCCCGTAATGTGAGAGCAAGTTGGAGTGCTAATTGGCATTCTCCATGGAACCCTGGAACCCTGACCACAATCTCTGCTGCCCGTTCACCTCATTTTCACGCTCCTATGTTCATTAACAAAGGGAACTTTTTCTAGCTGAACCTCGGTTATACTTCTGTTGGCTTCAGTTTCATTAATTGGTATTCCTTGGCTCCAGCTATACACACTGCAAGCTGGTAGTTTAGGCTCCGTTCTCCTCTGGCTGCCATGGCCCTTTCTCCATCAGTTGCACCTGTAGTCTCTGTAGCTAATCTTGGTCTCTTATGTTGCCCTTTTATACTTTAGGGGTGAGGACTGTTGGCAGGAGTGTAGGTGTTATGTATCTATAATATATCTTTATTCATTGATATTATTTATAATGAGGCCTCAAGAGAGAGTATCTATCATTTACTAAGGAATCTACTCTTGCTGAACTCAACTTCCAATCTCTATTCCTGTTTCTTTTTTTTTATTAAATGATAGCTGTATACATTAATGCAAACATGGGGTACAGTGTAGTGTTTTCATATACAATTTGAAATACTTTCATCAAGCTGGATGACATAGACTTCATGTCATTTGCTTAGTCATTGTGTCAAAACATTTATACTCTAGTTCTAGAAAAGTTCACTTGTACCCTCGTTAGACCATATAGGTGATCTTTCCCGTGACCCTCCCACCACCCTGTTGCCCTTCTATATCCCTCTGTTTCTTAATAGCTCTGCCTCCATGCAGTCTGCCTCTCATCTAACCTCATGATGAATGGCTTTCCGTCATCAATAATTTTTATTGTAGTTCTTGATATTTACTTGATAATTCATTGCTTTTGATATTTACATTTCATTTGTTTCCTGTAATAACCATTATAAATTATGTATTTGTGTTCCCATTTTATAGATGAGAATAAGATTATTATGGAAAATAGCTAACTTGACTAATATCACACGTAGTTGAACAAACAGTACCTCTCTGGCATTTCCTAATTTTATACTATGACAGGATTTCTCTTCCAAGCAAGAGAAAACCTCCTGCAATATGTTTGGATTTCATTTCATTTCAACTCTCAACAAGCTGCTCCAAAGATGAATGTAAGTTTTTATCATAGGCTTAAGCATATCCAAAAATGATTCAAGATCAGCAGAAATATAATACACATATATTATATCATTATACCGTTTTTAAAATCAGAGAAAATGAATACATTCTGGTGAGAAAATACAAACATGTACAAAAATTGAAATAAGGTACTTTAATGCTTTTCAGGAAAAAAACAGATAACAGATAAACTGGTTGAACATATGGGTGGCTAATTTTAAGTAAATATTTTTAAGGATGAACTGTGTGCTTATTCTTTCTGAAGTGATTTCTTGTGTCCTGGTCATTTATTAAGTACTGGTCACTCCCGTACACCAGGATGTGCAGACTCAACTTAATTGCTAATTGTGGATTGTTTTTATCTGTCTTCCTCAGTATGTCAGGGAGGTAAAGTTTGTCATCCCACTTCACCCTCACAATAACCTGAAATTAAAAACAAATATTTACCATTCTTAGAAGAAAACAGTTAGCCTTTCTAAAAGTAAATTTTACTATCATTACATCTTGGGCAATATAGGTGAGTTTATTGCATACAGCTTTCAAGACTTTCAACTTATGGTATAAGAAATACATTTTGTATATATTTAGCTGCTAAAAAATTCTCTGAAGGATCTGGATAAAGTAAATAAAAAATCTGGTATCATCAAGAACATTCGTGATTTACAGGAAGAGATCAAAACACCAACATTAGCAGGAGTTTAAGAAGTTGATTCCATCTCTCCTGGATGACTTGAAGTGGTTCAAGATTTGTATGAGGAAGTCACAGCAGATGTGGTGGAAATGGCAAAATGATAAGACTAGAATGAAAAGTGGGGCTTGAAGATGTGATAGAATTGTTGCAACTTCATGATTAAACATGATCAGGACTTGGTTCTTACTGATGAGCAAATTGACTCCTGGTGAAGATGCTATGATAATTACTTAAATGATAAGAAAAGATTTAAAATATTGCATAAAGTTAATTCATAAGGATTGAGTCCAATTTTAAAAGATGTTGTACTGTGGGTAAAATGCTATCAAACAAAACAGCCTTGTATGCTACAGAGAAATCCTTATGGAAGGAAGAGTCAATTGAGGGGGCAAATTTCATTGCTGGCTTACTTTAAGAAATTGTCATAGCTACCTGAGCCTCCAGAGACCACCCCTCATCAGTCAGAATCCACCAGAATTGAGGCAAGACCCTTCACCTACTAAAAGATTATGCTCCCTGAAAGCCCAAATGATCTTTAACATTTCTGAACAAGAAGGTATTTTAACGGAAGGTGTGTATATTTGAGGGCATAATGCTATGCACAGTTAATAGACTACAGTATAGATATAACTTTTATCTGCAATGGAAAACCAAAAATTTGTGTGACTAGCTTTATTGCAATGTTCATTTTATTATGACAGTTTGAAAGAAAAACTACAATATCTTTGAAGTGTGTCTGTATCTGAATCATTAAGACCAGTTTTATGTGTTCAGAACTAAATGTTTCTATGCCCTTTTCATTCACTAATGACCAGAGACCCATCATATGATCAGCTTAATTTCTATTCCTAATACCTACATTTTGTCTGTCTGTTCTAATGTTTCCTCTGCTATATAATAATTGTCTTTTTTTTTTTTTTTGGCTATCCTCTTGAAAGCATGACCGACCCACTTTTTGCTCTTTTGAACCTCAAACCTGTGAATAGACTCCTCAGCAGAAAAGACCCTTTTGTTCTCATCCAAGTTCTTCTAAATGGGAATCCCATTAAGGCTTCTGTGCGGGCTGCGCCTGGCATTTGCCTTTTTGCTTCTTTATGGAAGGAGAGTTTGGCAGGTTTATTGTTTGATTTATTTAATCTTCTATCCTTTACTTTGTACTCATGGCCTAGTCATTGTGAGAGCAAAAGCAGGCACAAATTATGACCATTAAAGATATTTAACATAAGTAACTTCAGCAGTTATAAAGTTCACCTAAGTCTAATGTGGAAGCTCTGGAGATGGCTTACTCTGGACTCCCCAAATCTAGACCATCCTTGCTAGAGATCCTTCCTTCTCTGATCAAGGAATCAAGTGTGTGTATGTGTTTTTTTTTTTTCATTAACTATATTCCTTTCATCGCCCAAATTCAAACTGGGCTGTGGCTGTGCTTATATAACGTTCATCTCAGCTGATCTATTCAGCTCCTTAAAGAGAAGACCTCTCTTCTTGAGTTTCTGTTTGGAACCCCGAGTTTGCTTGAATATGCAGCTCAAAGATTGCCGGGTAATGTCTTTCTGAGTGGCACATAAGAGGTGCCTTTGGAGTTAGCAGTTGCTGGGTGTTTGGGAAGGAGGGTAGGGAGGTTAATAAGCAACTTCATTACAAATGTCTCTACCTTTATTTCTGGCATCACTGATTTATATTCTTCTGGCACTGTATTCTGGTTGTTATACATTGTTTTCAAAAATTATCTCCTGAAACCTGAATTGACTAGATATTTTGTTGGTAGTGGAGCTTCTGTTAATTATCTATTAGTTAATTATCACTAATTAGGATGCTGTTTTACCCGAAATTGGTCTCTCAACTGACTGTTTCACTCTGTGCTCTGGTCAGTTCCATCAAACCAACAATTTAATGGCATGAACTATTATGCATTTTTTAATGTTGGGTAGATAAACCCTGATACTGAAACTGAACCTATGAAAAATCTTGAAAGATATGGTAAAGATTATCGCTAAAGGTAGGTGGTTGTGAAAACCAGCCAACAGGGAAAAGAAAGGCACAGCAAGACTTACTAAATTGACTTCAGAACCACCGCCAGGTTCTTTTTAATTTTATCCTAGCTTATTTTGGGCTTACCACCAAAAGTTGTTTTCCTGACTATTTCATTACACTGTGTCTGCTCTAATTTTCCCTCCACACTTTCTCAGCATGAGAGTTAGTGTTTATTTTCTGCACTGCTGTTAGTACTGCAAGTATCTTAGATTAAAAATTACTGAGAGATCAGAAACGAGTGTGTGTGCAGTGCACAAATCAGGGAGTGAAATCATCCTCATCCTGACTGTCCGGTTACAGCAAAGTCAGTTGTCCCAGTGGTCTCCAAAGACACCTGAGCACGTCTCAAAATAGTTATCACAGACTTAACTTTTGACCTGGCAAAATGTTACGTATGTCTTCAGAGACCTGGTTCTTTTCAAATACCAACTGGAATCTCAGAATCCAAATTCAAGATGAATAGATGAATTACAAATTATAGTGGTTACTTTGGGGAAAAAAACCTCCAAAATATAAGGTCTCAGTACTATACAAGTGGGGACAAGGTTTTATTTTTCATGCATTCTTGATATCATCTGTGGTTCATTTTGTTTGAAAGGGGTTGTCTTTAGATTTTACATCATTACCTTAACTAATCTACTTGTGGGGGAAAGAAAGTACCATATAAATTTAAAAGTAGAGAAGACCTTCAAAATATATTGGTGAAATGCCTTCAACTTATAGGACTGTAGAGATCTTAGAGAACTCGTGTGAATTATCTGAGTATGGGGTTTGGTGCTGTAACTTATTGTATTTTTTTTCCACATTTACTTTCAAATATATTCACTTTACACTTTCTGCTTATATTTTCAGGTAGATATTTACATCTGCTTATCTTTTCTTTTTTAACATATTCTTAATTTTATGTCCTAATTCAATGCATTTCTCATTCTTAGTAGTTTTTAGAACTAATGAAAATGCAACTCAGATTCTAGGTATAATGTGGTTAGCTTTTGCCATAGCAATTATTACTTAATGGCAGTCATAGTAAATATGGCTGAGAAGAGCCATACATTTCAGCACAAAAACTGTTATAGTAGTTTACTTTTGTGTGCTGATCACACAAAGACTTTTTTCATGTGAAAACTTCCTGAGCTACTTAGACTGATGTTACTGCCGGGGTGGCCATGGCATGGTTGCCCACAAGCTCCCTTCCATACTGTACGTATTGTCCTCACAAGGTACTGAGCAGTTAACATGTCGTGGGACCCTGCTCATAAGGGTGGACTTCTGATTCAAGCAAAATTGTGAGGCATGATGCTAAGGTAGGTAGTCCCAGACTCTGGACTGATGAATTCGGAAACATCTAACCTGGATTTAACGTGACTGTGTAAAGACGAGGAAAACAATTTACCCAGAATAAAAGAGGAACAAAGTAGAGAAAAGCAAGCATGAAAGACATTAGAGATAAACGCCGACAGACGCCGAGAAAGAGAAATGAGAGAGAGCACGCCAGCTTCCCAATTAACTCCCAATTACCTGCTTACTGCCTTCCAGATCCAGCAGACTAGGCCAGACAAACCTCCAAATCATTCTAAGAAACTACCCCTTTTCAGCTAAATCTTTGCATGAGTTTATGTTTATTGCCATCAACGTTAAAAATCCTGCCTCCTATGTTGAATGACACATTGACACGATCAGTAATGATAGGGAAGAAGAAAGCACTGGTTAGGGATGAAGTGGACTGGAGGAATTAGAAACTATCTGGGCAGTGTAGCAGGTTACACAGCTCTCACTCTGAGAGGACAGCCCTAAAGTCAGTCTCCGCCATGCTACATACAAGCTGTGTGATTTAGGCGGGTTCTTGACCTCCCTTCCTCAGTAAAATAGAGATAACAGGGTATCATGAGAATGTAGTGACAGTTCGTAAGAACATTCCGCTGACGGCCCTGCATGTAGTCAAGTTCTGACTCAATGTTAGCTATTGAACTACTTACCTGAGTTACGACATCAGTCGCCAGCTCCTCTCTTTACTTAGTGGTGGCATCTTTCTTCATTTCTTCACCACCATCCTGGTCTCCTTTTACGGCTTCAGACACTTCAGTCTAGTAGGCTTCCCAGACACCTTTATCTCCACTCTCTAAGAAGTTATCTTGATTGTCACTCACCCATCAAACACTGGAATCTGAATTCAAAGTTGAAGTTCATTGTCCAATGTTCTGGGTCTTTTGTGATCTGGTCTTCAGTCTCTCATTCCTCTGTCCCCTTCAGGATATTCTTCTTCCTGGCCCAGGCACCCATCTTCCATCTCCCACTTCAGTATCCTTGCTGTGAGTTTCCTGTATGACAGGCTCCATAACAAAGTTAAAACCCAGTCTCTTACAGCATGGACATCTACAGGGTGGAGAAGGCATGGTCAGAATAGTGCATATGCATGGACCACATATGTAGTTAAGCTCCTAAGTGACCATAGAAATAGGAGGCCTAATTTGGGAGGGGCATTGGGAAGGTTGGGCTCAGTAGACAGAACATCTTCCCTGAGAGGATCTGACTTAAAGAATGAATGGAAACCTGCTAGCTGAATAAAAGTGGAGAAAGGCATTCAAACAGAAGGAACTGAATGCACAAAGGCCTGGAATGCGGGCAGCATTCAGGTAACAGGCATATTCCCAAGTCAGTGTCTATGCAGACTGTATTCACCTATGTGGAAAGCCCTTCCTCCTTGTCTCTCGACAGCATGAACTTTGGTTGACATCTTTCTGGTGGCCACCAGATGAGAGGTGTTGGTAACCTTCTCTCAGCTCTCAAGATTGAACTCAATTTCATCTCTTCTGTGAAACTTACACTCTGCAGACTTCCCGGCTCTTCCTTTGGGATATCTAGTAACACAAATCACTAGTTATCTCTATCATATACTTCTATATAGTCTTCAATTATTTTTAGTTATATTTTTTATGTCAGGGTCCTCATGACAACCATATGAGAATAGGTATTACTACACCTTATGTTTAGTTAAGAAAGCTAAGACTACAGCATAATTTCCTAAGACTCAACACTGAAGCAGCAGGTAATGTACCAATATATGGGACACAGGCATGATAATAGGCGAGTGAGCAAGATTAGTCCATGTTAACTGTACTATTTTCCGTCTGTATGATCCTACATGTGTGTTGTATTTGTAAGTAGACATGGATGTGTATTTAATTTCTCTTCTCCCTGTGAGTGGCTATATAAAGTTGGTGGCCTGTGCATTAAACGCAAAGCGATTGCCATGTAATTTTCTTCCATAATATTCTGACAAGTCAGAAATAAACCGCTCCCATGCAGAAACTATAGAGTGGTGGTTGACAGTGGTCTTTGGCATATTTTCTCATATTTTATTATTTTAAAATGTAATAATCTGTTGTATATAAGTAGCAATCACAAATTACATGTCTGTCAGCAGGATGTTCCAAAACAACTTATATTCAAAATTGCTTGTTTCCACATAGACTACTAATTGCATATTGGAAAATAAACATAAATACTAAAATCGCTATATTGTAAATATATAAAGCCAACAACATATGCCTCAAGAAAGTATGGGGGCTGACATATGGTTTATGACTTCTTATGGGCTAAATTATTGTGCTCTGTTGGAAAGTTTGGGAGTCTTTATTTACTTAAGCAACATAAAATGGTTTCCAAATGGGCATTGGTTACCAAAATGTACATCAATGTGTTTGTTAGAAAAAGAAGCAGCAAAGATAAAAATATTTATTAGAGAAGAAAATAAATGCAATTTACAAGGAATATGTTGTTGTTATTTTTAGCTTTTGAGGTCTAGGCAGTTTTTGGCGATCCTATTCTTTTCGTTTTATAGTAATATTGGATATTCCACAATTTTTTCCTGAAAATATTATTCATTAAGAAAGCACATGCTTTCTGTGATAATTAGCTTCAATATTGTTAAAATACCCTGCATAATGGATGGGTTTTTTTCCTCCCTGCATTACTGTTCACAGTATTTTGGAGAACATTCAACATACCCTTTTAGGAGATTTTTCCCCTTTGCGTTATTTATAGATCGGATTGCCTTTGCTGTATGATAATGACTCTTGATTCTTGCCTATGAAAATAGATTGAATAGCTTGTACTTAAAGAATTTAAAAGTAAAAACACACCATAAATTCCACAGTTCAGTAAAAAGAACATAGACGTGAAAAAAGGCAGACTGAATCCAAATCATGACCCTTCAATTTTTTATTTGCCCCTACTACGGTGGCTTAATCACTATAAGCTTGGGAATAATGATGTCTGCCTGATGGTTTTGTCAAAGACTTAAATTAGATAATGGGTAAAAGCCTCTAATTAATCTGAAATAAAAAATAATTAAAATAGAAAGCCCCTTACTCGATGTTGTAAGTGTTCACAATGTGCCGCTGTTATTTTTAGAGTTACATTTAGGGGTGTAGGATTTTACACTTTGATAATTAAAGATGACATAATTTTTTAAACACAGGAAATAAGAGTCACTATATATATATCTGAACATATGTAGTTGAGATTGTTTCAGGAATACTTTTCTTCCCTGAACTTACTCAAGCATCAGTTCATTTTAGGGACGCCTGTTTGCATCCAGGGAACAGTTCCTATCCACCAGAGTCAAGGTTGATCATGGTCAATACGTAGGAGAAAGGAGTCCAAGAGATTCCAACTGAAATTCTCTTAAAAAAAAAAAAAGAAAGAAAGAGAAAAGAAAAAGAATATGCTATTGGAAAACCACAGCACTTGCATGCTGGTGCTCTAGTAATGAGAGAGGAAGACCAGCTTGCTGTCTCTCTTTTAAATAGAACCAGTTCCTTGGGGAAACATTACATGGCGCAACATACTTTTACTTTTTAAAATCAGCTACTAGCATGGAGCTCAGCTGCCTGTTGACTGCATCACCCATTATCTATAATGTTCCGGTGGAAATGGAGAATTTATTTTATGATGTTGTGCAAGCAACTTTTCATGACTGCTTTAGATATTGTATAATCATCTTTTCAATATTTATGACTATCAAAGTTTTTATTGAAATGATCAGGCAGGTATAGAGTCTACAATCAGAATGTAAATTTTTAAAGGTCTAAGTAGACTATAGACACACAAAAATGAATGTCTAAAATTGAGTTTAATATACATTTTCCCTGGTGGGGTAGATAATGTTTAGATAAATAAAGTGTATCATCACATATACAGTCATTTAAATGTCTTCACTGCTATCATTCTTAAGATATCTTTATTTGTTCTAGTATTTTTATGTTAAGGTTTTTCTCAAAGTAGCTCTATTTTATTCTCAAGGCATACTTAAACTATGTCTCATAGGCGGTTTAATTGGACAGAAAATTGGGTTATTCTTATGTTTAATAGATTGTTTAAAAGGTATCATTATTTAAAAGCAATCTTTTGCCCATGTCTAAGGTTGTAGTGTCTGGCTGCCAATGGCATTCTGTGAGAAATGGAATTGAGAAACCACAGTTTAACAACTCACTATGCTCCTGAGATCGCTGACAAGACAAGCTCCTGGATCCCCAAACAACTAAGCTCTATGCAGGATACCATGACCTCTGTGCAAAGACAGCACAGAGAATACACAGGCTATACACTCTGTTTTATGTTTACAAGATTCCCCTGGAGCCCCAAGAATGATGTACACACTGTTCGCTTGGAAATGTGCCTCCAAAGTAATTTTACTTGAAATTGGAGACATGCAGGAAAAGATGGCAAATGATAAATTCTAATAAGTAGTGAAGAAAGAGTGAAATACTGAGATAGTATAGGTGCTAATGAACTGAGATAGTATAGGTGCTAATGAGTAGAGACAAGTAACACCGGGGTGGAGGAAGAGCCTCAGAGTTTCTGTGTTTGTGTGCCAGATAGTGTGTTTAAAATAAAGAGCTTCTGAGTCCTTGGAAGGACAAATGAATGCGTTGAGGGAGTCATTTCAACCAAACATTAGCTTCAGAATAACTAAGCCATGTGTTTGCAGAAAGGGAAGGAACCAGCTCCGTGTAAAAACTGATCAGGACTTTTTGGTATAACAAGGTCAGAAACAGGTGACCTGTTCTAGTTTTTGAAAATTCTATACTTCCCTTGAGGAAATAGGATTATAATCTGGCATAATCATCAAGTTAATTTAACCTGTTCACCTGTAATGGCATGAAATTTGCCGTCACATACATTTATAAGACAATTGATCGATCGTGTCAGAATTGTGTGAGATTTTCCATCTCAGTCTGTGTCTAGGTTTCTGTTAAAAGATCAACTAATACAATCAGCTAATAAAATATTTTGGTTTATTGTCAATCTAAACTCAGGATTATATCCTAGGCCAGTCTATTCCCACAGTATCCCAGCAAGTCATCATTATCCCACGTACAAAACACCTATCCTCATGGCAGTGATTCCTTCATATTTTTTAACTTAAAAGTATCTACAGACCGAGGGAGTGAATAATTCCTGGTAAGAGTTTACCAAAAATTGGTCTTCCAGACTTAATGTATTTGAAGCATCAATAACCAGCAGAACCTCTGTAAGCTGACCACCCAAGGTACTGTAACAAAGTGGTCAACATAGTAGGCCTAAGGAACTAGGCCCACTACATGTGGCACATGTCTAGTCTATGAAAATTAGATCAATTTAAGGAAGTGGTCAGTGGAGGGAGGTTCTACTGTATTTATAATACTCCATGTGAATTTTGCATTCTGTTACCAAGTGTGTTTAATATAAAGTTAATAGCTTAGATCACTTGTCATAATTTTCAAAACAGGCTATATTTACCTAATATTCTATCACATACTAAGCATTATTCTGAGGGTTTTTTAAGTACTGTATTAATGTAGTTTAATTTTTTTAATTATCAGGATAATTTGACTTGGAGTCAGGAAACCAGACTGCATTCCAGGATCGTTTGTGAATGATGGTAACTCTACTTCACCATCCTGGGCTGAGAGGCTGAGCGCAGGATAGATAGTAGAGTGTTTTTATTATCTCTGACAAGTTCTGTCTTTACAATATTAGTAACTAAGACATTTGCATGCTTCTTAGTCTGTGCCGGGCTTCAGACCTTTTTTATAGGATTTTTAAAGCACGTTTCCTTAGTTTATTTCCCTCTATCTTTCTGATGATTGTACATGTCCTTTTCCAGTCTGATCTGGATCTGGGATTTCTCATGAACCTTTTTTTTTTTTTTTTTTAGCACTATGCCTAGTCTATATAGATCATTGAATGTTGATTTTCTTCTTTTTTCTTAATTCTTCACGGATCATAATCATATCCAGAGCAGAAGTTCCCCTCCACCTCTGAGCCATGACATTTTAAGGAAGCCAAGTCGAGGTTTTATGAGATGCTCTGCTTTTAATTGAATGAAAATTTCAGCAGATGTTTAGCTGGTTGGTGCTTCCCATAATTTTTACACTTTGAATCACTGCCAACCTTTTAAGCTGCTTTAAGAAAAAAATCATCTGACAATCTCTTTTGCAGACTTATACCACTGGTCTTACTGGCATCACTGTCAGGAGCCTGATTCACTCATTCACTCATCAGGCAGTCCATCAGGCGGTCCTGTGAGAATGGGTGAGATGTCCTGGAGGCGCCCAGATGATTTGTCCCGCTGCTTCAGCTGGCCCCTGAGTTCAGCAGCTACTTTGATCTCTCACTGAGGGGCTCGCTAGTGTTTTGTCACAGATGTTTCCAAGTCATGAAATTGCAAGATAAATGATTTGGCTTTATCTAAAAATCACATTTGAAGGGCTATTTTTTGTTTGGGGGATTCCATTAAAATAAATTATGGTCACAGGCATGGATTAAATTCCCTCAAAAGGTTAGCGAATGTCCTGTCAGATGACCTTGTACTTCTTACTTCCCTACCCCCCTTAATGAATGTGGAGTGACAAGACTTGGAATATTGCCTGGACTGTTGTGGAGTAAAGTTCATAGTGAATAATTTTGTGTAAAGCAATTTTCACATATCTGTTTTTATTCAGAAAATAGTTTATCCTCAAAACAATGAGAACTGCCGGGTGAGAAACGCATGGACACTTTTTCTGTCAGGGAGCCGATTTTTTCAGTTTGATGCGTAACACCTGCGTTTCATTATGCATATTACCGATAAAGCAAATTATTTAAATAGCTTTAAAAATCCAAGCCAAATGCAGATCCATTAATTTCTGAAAATCTTTTCATTTAGTTACAGACGTTCAAGAGCTACGCTGCGCATTTTGCATTCCAGTTGTCAGATCCTCAAAACACACCACAAAATCTACACGTCTTCAGGCCTTATAATCTTTCTCTCTTCCTTTTCTGCAAACATTCCTCCACCCTGAATTTACTTCCTGACCAGCTGCAAATTTTCTTTGGCTTTTTCCTCCTCCCAGATCAAACATCCTAATTGTAGCATGCACTTAATTGTTGTTTATAAATACAATAACAGTTAAAGCCCATATTTCACTTCACATGTTTTATGTAGGAGAGAGCATCAGTAGCCATTGTGTGAGTGATTAAACGAAAGCCAACATTTATATCAGCTAGAAATGTTTCCTGGCATTGCAAAGAAGTATGGAGTTTGTTTAGGGCTTTTCTGAAATTTCTACTTGTATGGCCCTCTGGAAATGTGTCAAATAAATAACAGATGTAGAATTATCAGTTACTGTTGAATGTTTGACAAAAACAGACATACAAGCCAGGGGTTTCCCTCTGGATCTCCTCATGCTAAAAGGAAGAAAAGATTTTCCAGGCAGAATCAAATAATTCATGTAGAGAGTGTGTTCCTTGTGTTTTTAAATGGTCTTGTTATTTTATATTTGTAAAGTTTCCTCAGGATAGGGACAGTATATTTTCTATGATCCTTAAAGATAGTCGCTGCATCTTTCCAAAACAATTAAATTCACCCCATTAGTATCTTCTCCAGTAGAGTTGCAAACACAGGGTGTTGTGAAGTCAGCAAGACCTTTGCTGTGTGCCCTGTGGCCTCATGCATTACTCTTCACTCATTTCACTGAGCACTTCCTATGAGCTGGACTCAGTGAAAGCCGTTGGTAATAGAGGGGTGAGTAAGATGGCGCATTGGACGGCACGAATCTTCCCTTCAAATGTGGGAGTTGGGGTAATTAGGAAACTGAGCTATCGTGTCTCAGTGATGATAAGCCCTTGAAGAAAATAAAGCAATACATGGGGTTAGACAGTGATGGAATGGTAGCAAAAAACTTAAGGAAGGCTACCCTGAGATGGTGCAATTTGAGCAGATACATGGTTTATATGACTCAGTAAGCTGTTTGCATATCAGTAGAATAACATGATAAGCAAAGAGAACAGAGAATGAAATGCCTTGAGGGTGAACTACAGTTATATAGGATGTAGATTGCACCTGAATTTTTAAAATAACCAAACAAAAGGGATTATTCATTATTTAAAGACATTGGAAAATAATGTCCCCATCTTTCATTTTTAAATTTTTTAATTTTTTTTACATATATATGTGTTTATTAGGTTTCAATTTTTTGCCTTCACAAAATTAAACAGGCTTAAAATTTAATAATAATGACAATGTTTAAGATAAGGACTAGAAACAAAAACCTTGTAAGGAAGAAGGAAGATAAATACATTCAGAAAAGAAAGCAGATGATTGCTGCATCCAAGTATTAAGCAGTAATAATAACTGATGGAGTCATCAGTTAACTTCTTCTTCTTATTATTTATTTATTTATTGGCCCCATATTTTATTCAGAGAAAAGGAAAAACAGAATCAGAGATTGTTTTGAAGGGAAAGACCAAAACATTTTTCTGGTTGTATCTTGTATATCCTTCAACTAAAAGTTATAGACACACAAAGAGAAAGAATGATTAATTGTACCATGAAAGGGACAGCTGTGAAGTAACTTAGTCAAGGCTGTTGGGCATTAGCCGAAATGCACAAGGGCGGCAGAGATTTTACTGTACGTTTTCAATAAAGCTGTTAAGTACAAAATCTGCCTAATATAACTTTCCTGTTTTACAAAAGATATTATAATATCTGAATAACATTCTACTTTCAATATCCAAAGATAAGGCATTTGCAAAGTTACATTTGATTAAATCACAGCTTTCCTTCAGCTTTTTGAGTTGGATTATAATAGATGCTGATTTTCGTCATGATCAAGTGGAAAAAAATCATTAAAAATCGTGACAAAAATGTTGATCTCATCTCAATGTCCAGAACACCATTGTTTTAGTATGACAATGAGTGTTAGAAAATATAGTATTTTCAGAGTGAGTTTTTAAAAAATGTAAAAGGCATAGAAGATAGAATCTAATACTAGAAGATAATAGAAAAGGCAGTCCAGTCTCTGGTAATATTACAAGTCAAGAAGATATTTACCCTTAATTTTCCCTTTGTCTGAATAGTCTTAGAAACATGGTATCAATGGTTACATTAAAGCCTTGATAATACAGAGCATGTAGCTTCTGACTTCAATACCCGAGTTAGTAATGTAACGACTAACTATTGCTGGTCTATTCCAGGCAAGGTGCTATGGGGGAAGGTTTCCTTGTTTATTACCTTTACTAAATGATATACATATTATCTTTTTTTACACATAAGGAATCGTGATTTAATTAACTAACTTACTACGATTATACAGTTACTGCCAGAATAGAGATTGCAGCCTAAGTAAGCTGTTGAAAGCCCATATTCTTTACTAGTATATTAAATATTAACTTCAAATTAAAAAGATACTGGTAGCATCAGGACATTAAAAAAACGCTGTGTGGAAGAGCAAGGAAAGGATTAAGTATGGGTCTTTTATGTCACAAGTCTTGTTCTGTTATTTAAATATATTACCAAGGGTTATTTGTCGCCTGGAATGGTGCAGTTTGACATAACTCGTGCTTTGTGTGTTTAAATCATTCTATTTTCTTTTGTCACCTTCCTCGGGGTGCTGGGTATTGGCTGGTTTTTCTCTTTTCCCTTTCCACCCCTTTCCTGAAAGCTAAGTTTTCATCTGCTTGTCAACATCTGCATCTGTGGAGGGCGCTGGTGGAAGTCAGAGGGCAGGAAGCAGAGGGAGATCCCCCTTCTCCTCCCCCCTCTCTCTCCTGCTCTCTCTGCTTTGGGGAGTGGGTTAAGGAACGTTTTCTGCCCTGAGTGTGGCACCTCGCCGGTGGTCTCACATTTTCCCGTCACTTAAGCCCAGCTTCCAGGACTCGCAGTACTACACCACCTTTTCTGCTTGCTATGGACGTGACCGTGGCTTCCTTCCTGCTAAAATCTGGGTCATGTGGTTAGACCTTGCTTATCTTCAGTCTGTCCTAGCATTTTAATCCATTGTCCCAGTAATTTTTTTCTATTTAAAATACCTAGAGGGGTTTCTATTTTACTTACTCATACAATGACTTTTTATATCCAAAGGCAATGATCAGGTGGATCCTTACAATAGATACTTTTTATTCATAAAAAGTGAATAAAAATAGAATGGCGTTTGGAAGAATTTTGGTTCAGCTGCGTGCAGTGAGCAGCATTGATTTCTAGCTGCAGTGTCCGCAAGCTTTAGAAAGTTCAGATCAAATTCACCAAAATCAAGCACCAAAACTCGAGTTTATATAGAAAGAGCAGTATTTTGGCATCTCACCTTTCATATGAAATGGTTAATTGTGATATTAACCTCTTTCCCTTGGACTTTAAGGATTCCATGGATTGTCTTAACGAGAGCTTTTCCTAGGGTGTTAAACACCAGCCTGTGACCTTTTCTTTGGAGACGTTTCTACGGTCAAGGAAATTTTCTTTTAGAAACTGTGTCAGCTTTCATCTTATATCTATACTCTGTTAGAACCATAAACAGAAACCGTTTGGCTGGGTATCATCATGACCAATCTGACAGGGACCGTGTATGGCAGCCAGGCCAGAGCTTTCATTGGCTATTGATTCTGTTATCATACTCAAACCTATTTGAGTATTTGTTATTAGGAAATATGTCAGGCAGCTTTTGCTTAAAAACAACAAACAAAAACCCTCCGTGTTTTTAAGACAACAATCATTTATTTACTTCACAACTCTGTGGGTTGTCCATTTAGCCTGGGCTTAGGAGAAAAGTTCATCTGTGCGGCAAAGTTCATTCATGTCTGTGGTCAGCTACCGGCCGGGGGGTGATTGTTTCTAGGGGTTACCTTGCTCTGTATAAGCTGGTTGATAATGATACAGTTGGGGTGACTGAAGCTTCTCTCTCTCTCTCATCCTGCAGTAAGTCTTGTTCACATGACAGCCCAGAGTTCCCAGAGCAGTTGCCAGGCGAGACACATCAGGCTGAGCTCTCGCAAGGTTGCTCTTTTGTGTGTGCTCAGGGCAAATTGGGTGACATCAGTCAAACGCCAGCCTCAGTTCCAGGTTGGGGAATATATTCCATATCCTTGTGGGAAGCGTGGACATGGTGATCATTTTATAATCTAGCACAAAGAACATACACAACTGGCAGGGTAGTTCGTTCAGGCAAAGAGTGAACGGACCAGAGAGCTGGTTTAAGGGATCATATAAGAAAGAGTATCTTCAAAGACGACAAGATAGAGGAAGACTTGACGTTGCCTTGGGTTTGGGCTGAATGTGAATATCACAGAAAAAGAACAAACAGAACAACTATCTGATGCCTCTGAGCTGGGAAACAGCTGCACAGGAAGAGCAGGCTTTTACTCGTGGATTAGTCTAACGCTCAAAGGGTGGTCAAGGGTTTCCTTGCTTTGCTGAACCTTGACAGGGTACACACATCATTTGAAATGCTGGCCACACAAAATTAGGTGAATCCATGTGAACTGGTATATTTAAAACTTTCTTCTCTGAAAGCCCAGTACTAATTTCAACTTCCAATATTAGGGTGTAAAAATAAAAACAAACAAACAAAAAAACAAAACAAAAACAATACTGAGTGTAAAAGCTGGGTGTCCAGTTTAACTTTGGAAACTCTCCTGCAGGGTAGTATTGCAAACCGTGCATTGGCAACACAGGGGAATAAGGAAGATGCTGTGTCCAACGGAGCCGTTGTCTCGTACGTTTACCTACCTTTTATCAAGATATGTAAGAAAAATATTCCCAAGTCTGTAATTTAACTTATTCCTTAAACTCAAATATGTCATCTAGCAACCACTGAAGGACATCTTTATATATCTTTCATGGCAAAATAACTCATAATAATTTAGCAGACATCTGTTTTCTTGTGAGAATAGGCATGTTTTCCTGGAGACAGTCTGCACGCATGCTGCTCTCAATGACAATTATACTCCCCATGCTCACGAGTCAATCAGATTAACAGAATTCTAGCTCTTCAAGGGCCACTGTTGATTCAACTCTATTGAAAATTTGATTGAGCTGTGATTGTCTAGTGGCCTTTTATCGCTGTGGGGCTTATGTGAGTGGAATTTGAAGTGAACAACCCATAATCTCTACAGAGGCCTGAGTAATCTTTGATATTTCAGTTTTGGAAATGACGCTGTGATTTCAGCAGGTGAAAACTTACCACTATTTTAAGCAGTAGCTATCAAATGGATTCAAAATATAGCATAGTGTTATAAGGCTTGAGTTTGATGTATTTGGTCAATAGTTAAGGTTTTACCACTTACTACCTATGAACTGTTTGCCAAATTGTTTAGTATGTCTAAACCTTAGTTTCTTCATCTGTAAAATGAGAATAATAACAACGCTTCCTTTAATGTTTAGAGAATTGCTTTAGTTGTGCCTGTGTAGGGTCACACAGGGTAAAGCTCCATACATTTCAGTGTTACTATTACTGTTACTCAACTATATACTGTAATTAGCCCTCTGAAACCCATAGTTGATATTTCAATAAAGAAGACTATGCCACTTAATTCCTTTAGTCACTTGATCCAAACCAAGGAGTTTCTTTTATTTTAAGGAAAAAAAAAAGGATATTGTTTCATCAGTGGTCTAAAATTTGATCTGAAGAAAATAGAAAAAATAAATTTAAAACATATAATAAAAGTCCCAGACAGTAAAATGAATTGAACTGTTTTTTTTTTTTCTTTCTTTTTTTTTTTTTCCAGTTTTTGGCCAGGGCTGGGTTTGAACCCACCACCTCCAATATATTAGGGGCCCTAATCCTTTGAGCCACAGGTGCCACCTGAATTGTCCTGTTTTAACTTATAAATTTTATAAAGCAAATACTTCATAGCACTTTTCTACAAACAAACAAGCAAAAACAATTAACTTGCTCATATGGAAGATTAAACAAATTTGTTAGGGAAATGTACAATGTGAAAAATAGAATTGTCAGAAAGACAGGAACAAACTTTTGAAGTTACACTTATTTGTCCCAGCAGAGGAAGTCATCAAAAAAAAAAAATTACACTTGAGATGCTTCTTATCTTGAAAAGAGAAGATTATCAGAAAATAAGGTCACCCAGGCGACTGTTTTGACCTGTAAACGTGGATGATAGCAGACCTTCCAACGTCACCACTCACATGTGCGAGGGTTATCTTTCCATATCCTTGTCACTAAAGGGAAGAGTGCTACAGTAGGTATTTCTGAGTACAGATTCTTGGACCTGTGTTTGAAATCTTATGTTTCTAACTATCTCAACATAACATGAAAAGGACGCTCCTTCCCAGGCTCATCTGCCAGTGGAGAAGCTGAAATTCAAGTCCAGTGGCATGTGAAATATTGAACAGACTTTTTAAAAGCCTTACCCTTAAATTGAAGCTAACCATTGTGAGAAAATGGGAAACTTTTTTGTTACTATAGCAAAAGACGATATGTACATTTCAGATATGGAATTCCACAAATGTTAATATTTATTCACATTTTAATTTGAAATTTTAAAAATGAATATGGTAGATGTTCTTCCATTGAGACAGTATCACCTATGGGGTTACAAATATGCAGATCAAAATTCTGCTTTTATGAACGATTAAAATGTTGAGGAATGTGGAGTAGCCATGTAGCCACAATGTGCTTAATAATCTAGGAACCCAGAATTAGCCATGCTTACCTGCTTATAAACATGGGCATCTAGGAAGAACCAACTCATGACTATCATTAACCAGACATGTTAGGGCCAGAGAATAATGCTGTTAAGAGCTGCAGCTTAGGGCAGTGCCTGTGGCTCAGTGAGTAGGGCCCCGGCCCCATATACAGAGGGTGGTGGGTTTGAACCTGGCCTGGGCCTGCTAAACAACAATGACAACTACACCAAAAAAATAGCCAGGCATTGTGGCAGGCGTCTATAGTCCCAGCTGCTTGGAGGCTGAGGCAAGAGAATCGCTTAAGCCCACTAGTTGGAGGTTACTGTGAGCTGTGACGCCATGTACTGAGACTTTGTCTCCAAAAAAAAAAACAAGAACTGAAGCTTGGAACTGACTTAGGAGAGATTGTTTTAGAGTACATTTCTTTCTCATAGCCAAATTCCTCTTCCTTGGAGTTACCACAAGCCTTCTAATGTGAAAAGATTAAAAATCTACTGGAAAACACAGGGCCAAAGTTATATGTTCTTAAGAAATGTTGTTATTTCGTAGATATATAAGGCAGTACGAGGCCAAACCCTTTTCGTTACCCTTTTAATCGTGTAGACTAGCAGAGAAGGTTACTGGTGCCACTGGAAATGTATGGATATCACAGAGGGAGAGAACCTACCTCTGTAACTTATTTATAGAACTTTGACAAGTTAGTAACTAGATCTGATCCTTATTTCATATGTAAATAAATATAATAATTTTCATCTCATGGGATTCTTTGTAGAGGAATTGGGATAATATCTGTAAAGCATATGTACAGTAAATGCTGCTCTGGGGTGGGGTGCCCTTTAAGACTTAGTGGGTAAAGTGGTAACCACATTAAAGCTGTTTCCCCTATTTTTTGTGTTCATGAACTTGAACAGGAATTTCTGGTCATTTGCTTAATGGAAGCTACTGCCATGGTCAGCCCTGAAAGCACTCCTTAATTTAGCCAGCAGTTCCAATTATCTGTTCTCCCAGAAGATGCCAACATAGGTATTCTGGTATGATTCCCTGCCTCTGTGTCTTAAAATCTTTGAGCTGTGAGCCGAAGAGATTGAAAAAAAAATTGTCCTTTTGAAGGCCAGTACTTCCTTCGATCTGCTAATTGCTTTTCTGGTCACTCACGCTCCTGTGAAAGTCCAATTCATGTCTGATTGCTCGATCTTCTAATTATTCCCTGACCTCCGATTCTCCTCCTCTGGGCAAATCTCTCGTCAGGGTTTCCTCCAGCTGTTGCTGCAGTTCCTGTGTGTGTGCCCTCGCTCTGCTCTCCCACAAAGGTGAGGTCTGCCTTTCTGGACCTCAACAGGCCATTCCAAAGTGTCTTGCCCGGGTGAGGAAACTGTAGCCTCAAGCCCACATGTGGCCGTCTAGGTGTTTAAGTGCAGCGTTTTGACCAAATCTAGATTCTACAGAACATATCCTTTCATTTTTATTAATATTGTTTTTCTTTTATATTTTCATTTTATATATAAAACGAACATATTTGAAATGCCAAAGAATAAAGTAAGTTTCAACAAAATAATCCTCCCAGATTGAGGGCACAATTAGAACATTATTAAGCCAGAAGGGGATAAATTGATGGCTGCTGTACTGATGATTTCATTCTAACTTCCTCAGCCTGACTAGCACCAGTATTGCGTGAAGGTGACTGGTGAGAGTTTGTAGGGTCAAGTACCCCATCTGTTATCAGCTTTTGACAAGAGTGCACCGTGTTTAGGTTTGAAGTGAAATTTGTGAATAGTTGCGCAACCAGCTGGACAGTATTTCTTAATTCTATCTGCTTAACAGCCCATCATGTCAAAAGAAGACCAAGAGAATGCTGAAAACAGATTTTTTTAATGATGAGTGTGGTTTGCAATATTACAAAGTTTCTGCTAAGGACAAGATGATTTGCTTGCTTTGTGATACTGCAGTATCTTCTTTTAAAGAAAGTCAGTGTCCAGCATTTTTTTTTTTTTTAAGACAGAGCCTCAAGCTGTCCCCCTGGGTAGAGTGTCATGGCATTACAGCTCACAGCAACCTCCAACTCCTGGGCTCAAGGGAGTCTCTTGCCTCAGCCTCCCAAGTAGCTGGGACCACAGGCACCCGCCACAAAGCCTGGCTATTTTTTGGTTGCAGCCATCATTGTTGTTTGACGGGCCCGGGCTGGGGATTTGAACCTGCCACCTTAGGTGTACATGGCTGGTGCCTTAGCCGGTTGAGCTATAGGCACCGAGCCAGTGTCCAGCATTATTTAACACCCATACAGACCACAAATATTTTCAGTTAGAGGGAGAAGTTCAAAAGGTTGTATTGCCAAAATTAAAAGGTGAAAAGCAAAAAACAAAAGACAGGTCTTTCAAGAAGCAATAAGATGTGGAAATAATCCTGTTAAAGTGACCTATAAAGTAGCTTGTATACTTGCAGGGAAAAGGTAAGACATTCAGTGATGAAGAAATAGCAAAAGAATGCATTGTTGAAGTTGCAAAAGAATGCTTTGACCCCCATAAAGTTTCAAAGTATAAGTAATCACCTCTTCTCATGAGAACCATAAAGGTTGACAGCACAAGTTAGCCTTCCACTTAATAGAACAACTTCATGTAATACTTCAAAAGGAAAATGTATATTATTTATTTGCTTTGGAATCAATCAACTGATACTATTGACGAGGTGCAGGTTTTATATACTACTTCATTCACATCATGACAGAGGATTTTCTTTGCTATGAAGCGTTAATCACTTTGACACTCTTGTGAGCAGTATGGGGAATAGATAGATATCGCCAACAACTTCCAACCAACAACTTTCAAGATAAATATCACAACGTTGGAGCAAACTTGATAAGGATAGTGAGTATATACGCAGACGGTGCACTTTCCATGACAGGAAACTTGAGGGTTTATTGCACAGATTTTAAAAAGTATCAACAGATCCAGATGCTCTCATTTCTTTTCCTTGTATCTTGGGTCAGCAAAGTCTCTGGGCTAAGGCTACTATTTTAAATGATACTTTGCAACAAGTTATTAGTATTACTAACTATATTCATGCCAAAGCAACATGACGCCATCAATTTTGTGCACACTAAAGTCAAGGGATTAAGTGTTCACTGTGGATTTGCTGTATCATCTGAATGTGTTGGTTAACACATGAACAGGTGTGTTAGCAAGATTTTATCTCTGTGAGAACAGATAGTGAAGTTTTATGACGAAAAGCATCAGCAGCATGAATATTGAGTGAACATTGCTATAGAATGCAGCGTCTGTGTGTGGTAGCATCATGTCCAATCAAAATGACTTGACTATTTCCTTGCAAGGTCAAACTAGGTCTGTATATGACATGTGGCCAAAAATCCAAGCACTTTTTAAAAAGCCATCTTTTTTTCAGAACCTTTCTTTTTCAAAAGGAATTTCAGATGCACGTTTTCCCCAGTTAATAAAGGTCATTGAAGAGCAGGATGATACATGCAAATTATATGAAGACTACTCAGCCGTTACAGACCTATTAATTGGAGAATACAGTGAAAGGTTCACTGACTCTGAGAGTCATGACATCACACTCGTATTAACATTTCAGCTTCAGCTGGCTGCCATCACCAAGAACTACAGATGGACTCCATTGAGCTCTCAGTAGGTGACATTTTAGAGTCATGGTTTGATGCTAAGAAAGATGCAAGTGACATATGGAACTGCAGTAGAATGCCCCCGCCTTCAGCCACATGCTTGAAAAATGCTTTCTTGCTTTTCAACCACTTACTGCTGTGAACGTATATTCTCCTACCTAACTCCAATCAAGATGACCTTACGGTCCCAAATGAGTGATACCCATCTAGAGGGTCATCTGAAATGGTAAACACCCATGCTGCAACCTAATACTCTAATGCTTTTCAACAAAAAGCAGACACAATAAAGTCAATTTAGTTAACTTTAAAAGCAACAAGTAGTGTTTGTGTTTTGAAATTAAGTTATAATAGCTACATTTTCATAAAAGAATGCAGATTTTCAAGTATATCTAATTGAAATTTCTTGAATGCAGCCTTTTGGGATTATGCTAAGTTAATGTGGCTTCCAGCAATAAAGAAGTTCCACACTGGCCTTGCCCTTTTCCAGTGCCGTGCCAGCCTCCCTCCCTACCTGTGTTCACACTGACTTTATTCTTGTCCCTCTGCCTTCTGTCCTTCAATCAAAAACTCCTCTGTTACACGTGGTCCTCACCATGGGAACAATAAAGAATAATGAGTGTCCATGTGCCTGTTTGGAATCCAAAGTCACACAGTACCTTTGTTCCCTAGAAGATTGAAAAATGCGCTTACAATGTTCTCACTGTCTTAGCATACCATTGAGTTAACACTCTGAAATCAATTTTAATTATAGAAAGTATAATATTAGAGAATATTTTTAATTATAGAGAAAAATATGTATAATATAAACTCTTATTATTAATACTGTTGCCCTGTGCATTGGCTTCTCAGATTTTTTATATGTTCACTTCAAGTCATTTTATATTAATTTTTTTCACCATACATTTCATCTTGCTACACAAATATACTTTTTTATTTTTCATGGCTACTTAATATTTTGTCGGGTGAAAAAGCCACACTTTGATAGAAATAACTTCCCTATCACTAGGTGTTTATTTTAATTGTAATTTTGGAATATTATAATTAACATCGATCATATTTTCTTGGCACATAAATTCACATAAAAAAGGGAGGTATATGGTAAATCTAAGTCAATTTAAAAAATAAAAACCACATTTTCCTATCATTCCAGAATTCTACCAGCTAATAATAGTGAAGAATTCTGAATTTTAAATGCCATTGGTTATGTTCATAGATACATTGTAAACCATTGAAATTAATTTTACAATTACACTCATAAATACTGGAGGTAAAATAGAGTGACAGAAAATAATCTAGTATTTTTTTTAAAGTTTATTTTACTGAAATTGGAACCACCATTGCCATGGACATAAAGTCATGAATAAGTTTTCCTGAGCAGTGAACCAAAATTCGTGTCACCTGTTCTGTAGGCCTGTAAGGTAGGACTACAGCAGCTACTATATTATGAAGAACAAATGAGACAACCTACTTATAAATTGCAAATCAAAATTAGGATATTAATCCTATATTTATGATTATTTATAGAAAAAAAGGTTATATCAAGTTCCAGGGATCACAGCAATGGAAATTTGACCAACATGTACCCATACCCCTATCCAGAACCAGTAGTAATAAATTGAATGGAAATTTTGGAAGACCAGGGGTCTGAAGATAGAAAAGTTTCTAGTGATAAAAAGCCCACAGTAAGTCCTCAAAAGATGCAATAAAATGAATTAATGGATAGATAACCAGGAATTAAGAGAAGGTCCTCTGTAAAAATTGTAAGTATAGGGCAATGATCTTTACAAGAAAAATAGCTATTTGGGGAATGTTTTTTAGCTTGCTACAGAGTCATAATTGAATTCTTATTCATAGGGGAGTTCTGCTGAGTTTTTGACTGCACGGAGATTATCTCCATAATTTAAATTAACACTAGCTGCCATTACAAGTTCCAAAGTTTCAATGGCTTTTTATAGTAGGCTTCAATTTCTCACGTAGATAGTCCAAAATGTTTGATATTTCTTGGGTATAGCATTGGGGTGCTTTGTGGTGTACAGTTACTCAAGAACTAAGGCTAATGGAAACATACATTTTCATTATGTGGGCTCACGGTTCCACCTAGAGATAAATGCTCTGCTGGGCCATAGGCAAATGGAATGGAGAAGAGGGTCCAGGATATTTTTATGGGTCATGATGGGAAGAAGTGCATGTTATTTCAGTTCATATTCCGTTGGTGCTACTCTGACAAAGGGTAGTGGTAGAGGGCCTTCAGTCATGAGGCAGCTGGAAGTACACCCTGGTTTGGTCACCTCTTCACAAAAAATAATCAGTTATACAGTTACCCATTTTCAAAATACATAGCTAAAGTATAATGTTCCTTAGAGTATGTTAGGTATGAATCAGCTGTGGACACAGAATAAATTCAAGATAAGGGTATTCTACAGAAATAAGTTTCCATGTCATTAATGCAATGAAAAAGCAGAAGATAATTGCTATCAGTATTGACATGTACAGTAGTTACGTGAAATTACTGAATGTTTGGGGAGATGTGTTTTTAGATGGAATTCGTGATGGTATATCCCATTGATTATAATAAACATGCCTTACTCGTGTATAAATCATCTTGGTTTTGCAAATGTTTTCTATTACACTAATGTGCACCCTAGGCAAGGGTAGATAAGGATATGATCCCAGCATTAAAGAGAAACTCAAGATCCAGTGTTAAGTGGAGGAACTGGGAAAAGAGCCAAGAATTCTGACTCCAGGCTCTATACTTTCTACTTAACCTTCAAAAAGTCCACTTTATTTTTCAGGGGTGAATAGGGAGGTTGCAGAGGGTAGAAGGTGGAAAAAAACCACCAACTTACATCAGGCTCTCTTACTAGTGAGAATTTTTCCTCCTTGAGTCTTCATGCTGAACGAGTGTTTTAGACTGAGTTTCACACGTCTTTTGAGAAACAACTTCAATCATGCGAATAAGTTTAAAAGGAAAGAAATTCTCTTAAAATTTGGTTTGGAGGCTAGAACAAGAAATACTTGGCTGATTTAAAATTATGTGCTTTTATTTATTATGTTGTATTTGCATACAACATATAAAAACATATGCCAAACATCTTGTCTTTTTATTATTTTTAATTTACCTAAAATGTTTCAAAAATTTGTAAGGGATTCAATTCACATTCTAGCAATGGTTCAATTTAGCAATTGTGGTACATTTCAAATGAAATGATTTGAGGATGAAATTTGGAGATTTTTAAGGTAGCTGATAATATAATAACTTCTAAAAGCGTTGTCATGTGGTCTCATTTTTTTTTAAAGCAATATTTCTTTGCAGTGTGATGAAGGTGCCCAGTAACGTCAATGTTGGCTGATGATCTTGCACGTATGTGCCTGGAGCTCCCACTAGTGGTGATATGGCGCTATAACATGTCACTGAAGCAAAACCACCTGCCAGAAACCAATGCATAATCTTGTCTGGTTGGAATAAAAATCTAATCCATCACAGATTCTATCTGTCCTTAGCAGACAGAAAACTAGATGACAGATTTAACCTATTTGTAAAAATAATTTACTACAGTTTAAAAAATTTTAAGGTTAAGTTAATGTAACAAGAAGGAAAGAACACACAAAAATAAACATCTTTATTTTCTGGAAATTTCATTACTGCTGCCCATCAACAAGTGATGAATATTTCAGCGATCCTGGGGGGGCTGCGTTTTTATTTCTGTTGCTTTTCACTGTGGCATTTTAGCACAGCAAGCACTGTGGTCTCTCCCAGCTTCCAAGTGCTCTGTTTTTAGCCCAAGTAAGTAAAAGCTGTCCCTTGGCTACCTCTTTCTAAATAAGTAAATAAATTTTAATACTGTTTGGTACAGTTTAATATTCAGATTTTAATTCATACTGCCAACTGCATTATTAGACTTGCAAACTGTTAAGATGGATTCTCTATAGATCTCTCTGGAATTGCCAGATGTTGTAGCGGTCAATGGGGACTTTTCCTCATATTTTGAGATGTATGTAAGAGACAGTGAAATAATTGTGGAAGGCTAGAGATATGGAAGGGTCAGAAATGAAACGTTTCCTTCTGTATGGGCTGCAGTGCAAATCTTAAGACAGAAAAGATTCTATGGAGTAGTTACTGCTGTGACCTTGGGAAACTACTTCATCCGTCTGTGGTAGGATTCTCAACTGTCAAATGAAATAGTGGTAGCTTTCTCCAAGGGAGCGTTGAAGATAGAATAAGTTAAATGACTTAAGGTGTTCAAAATAATGCCTTACACTCACCACAATTATTAGTAGACGCCACATCTTGGAGAAGCATGTTAGGTGACCCTTTCTTGTCATGCTGTTCCCAGCAGTGAAATGCAATTGAAATTAAGTGAAAGGAAATGTGAATTACTGCCAGGATTGTGCTGTACCACTGTAATATCCAGCTCTTTTTTTCAAAAATTTACATTATGTCATATTCTTTGTAGGAGAAAAAAATCATCAATCTGGCCCCATGCGCTTAAGACAGGGTCGATGTTTTTTCATTATGTATTTGATTTCTGCCAGAGTGTTTGATTACGTGCTCACGACCATGAGGTTGCCGAGGGTGATTGTATCACATAAGGTTAGAGAAGAAAAATGCTGAGTGGGGTATAAAGTATTCAGTACCTTTGCAATGAAAAGAAGAGTTAGAGAACAACACAAATGAAAGCTGAGGTATCTTCACAAGGGTGGAGGAATGATGATTTGCAGAAGAATTAGGGAGCTAGAGACAGAGGAAAACCAGGTGGAGGGAAGGCCAGGCAGCTGTCAGGGCAGAGAAAGCCTGCAGGTTTTCAAAATGGGCTAAGTGAGGCTCTATCCCAGCCGCCCCCACCTCCGCAAGAACAAACCACATGCCTGGTCCTTTTTGGTGTCGCATGTAGTGCCGTGCATAGTACTGGTTGATTAATATTGGCTGGTTTGATTTGAATATTGATGACATTATTTGCATTACAGCCTCAGTAATTTTCTCTATAGAGAAACTGCATGTGAAAATATCAGAGTGTACTGCAGTTAGCCCTTCCTGTTCTTCTCCTACCAGTTTATATTTATATCTCTCTCTGTTCATCTAAAACTGTCCTATTTCTGATCTGAAAAAAGGGAGATGTCATTAGCTTCCAGAGTGATGTATTCTAGCTACAGATTTAAACAGGTAAGTTCAGTTGCCAATGTGAAAAAAGTATATCATTTCAGTTCGAATAAAATCTGAAACGAGTTAAGGGGTAAATTTAGTGTCTACATACCAGAGACGGGTCATTGAGATGGGTAGGGTTGGGCATACGGCAGTTTAGGAGGTTGATGTTGATAATTTGTCCCATCTGGTTTTATGATCAAAATAAATATAGTAGCATGCCAAGGGTTCTTCTGCGCTCAGGCAGAAAATGAGACTGAAAGAACTTGAAAAGTTAAATGCAGCAATAATGGAAAATGACAGTTACGCATGAGAATGTACTGTGTCATGTAAGTTTTTTGTAAGTAGGACACATAGTCTCTTCGTAAGGAGTCTGTTATTAGCCGTATATGTGACATACAACTGAATTTTAATGTATTGATAATTAAGGAATTTTATTCTTTGCAATGAAATCAAACCTGTTATGTTAAAAATTAAGGAGAGATGTTTATTTTCTTACAACCTAAAAACAAAGGCATCTTTAGACTTGCCTCGCCTCGGTCTGAGAAGCCACCGTGTGGCTCTCATGTGTCTGGACTGCGTGTTGATGAGCTTATAAGGTACAGCTGGACTTTTTTGAGTGTCTGCAGTGTGGGAGACACTGACATCTCGCTAAGCCAAGAAAGACATTCGGATTTCTCAACCCTGACCCAAATCTGTTTTACCTCCGATCCTGCTGATCCTACTCCGTAAACCTGCCCCTTCCACATCCCCATACTTTGGTTTAAGGCCTCATCACTTTCACTCAGACTCTTTCAATTGCTTTATTTTTAAAAGAATAAGTTGAATTTTTATTAGACTAAAAAAGTGAAGTAAGTCTAAAGTTTTATAGCTAAACAAACAAGAGCACTCTTCTAATCTCCCTACTGCCCACTTCCCTCCAATGGAAGGAACTCCTTGCCACCTATTCAGCAGTTTCTTATGGCCGTAATTTTACATTTCCAAGTAACATGTATAATACCATACTGTCTCTACGTTGGGATTCTCTATTGACCTTTTAGGATGATACAGGAAGACATACCTCCTTATACTATCCTTTCTGTCCACTTGACACCCACTATACTTATCATTTTTCGTTACATTCATAGTGTTTTCATTATTGTCCTGGAAATATTGCTCTTGGGCAGACCAGGTACTACCCTATGATTATAGTCCCTTTCTCTAACAAAGTTTGTTGTGTTTCTTCTAGAACTAATTATAGTTGCCTCACATTTTTATTTGCATAATTTATTTGGAATCACCTAGTTTAAAAAAATTTTTTTTTAGCCTTTGCAGCAGCTCTGTAGAGTACATCCAGTTCAGTGTTCATCACTGTCTGTCAAAACCGCCTGATAACGTATCAGTTCTAGGTGTCAACGGTCCTAAACTTATTTTTCTGTCTTCCATCTAAGAGGATTGCTCATGGCGATTAGGCTGGAGTTCCTTTGTCGTCTACTTGGAAATGACTTTTGCCTCCCCTTGTATTTGGTTCCTCATTTCGTGTGTTCTATCATTTTTCTTCTAACAGCTTCCTTACAAACAGGGTATGGAAAGTTTTTTGGGGGGAGATGTTTTTGTGTGAGCTATCTTTATTCTACTCTGTTGTTTGATAGTTTGTCTAGGTATAGAATTTAAGATCGAAAATTCTTTTCTCCAGAATTTTCTAAGAACTTCTCCCCATCTTCTTGTTACCATGTTGCTGTAGAGACGTCTGATGTCATTATAATTCCTGATCCTTTGAAGGTCCCTGGAACTTTTTTGGTACTTTTATTTTTTGTGTTCCTCCTTCCTGAAGCTTCTAGAATATTCTCTTTATTCCTGACTATAGTTATCAGGTTTTATCTGCTTAACTGGGCTGAGCACTTTGATAATTTTCTCCTATAGTCTTTTTCTCTTTGAAACTCACCTTTCTTACTAAATCTGTATTCTAACATGCCTACATGTTTTCTAGTATTGCCCATCTTTTTGCTTTTTGGTCTACTTTCCTGTAATTTATTTCAATTTAATTTTTCAGTCTTTTAACTAAACAAATTTCAGATATTATCTTTCCAGTTTGCAAAATGTCCACTTACTCCCCAGGTCTTCGAATGTGTGAGTGTGCGTGCCATTGCCGTCTGCACGTCAGCCCCCTTCCTTCCCCTCATCCTCTATTGCAGGCAGCATCTTCGTTACTTTCTAGTTTAGAGTATCAATTATAATTTTCTTGAAGTTCTCTTCTGCTCCTGGCTTTGTCTCTGTTTTATTCTGGGCTATTGTTAATTGTCCCTTTTGATATTTACATTTTATTTCAAAGAATGTCATCGGATGTCTGATAACCCTCATTTCTGTGCATCCACTGTGAGACAGTAATAGCTGTTTGCTGCCTGTGAATGCCATTTTCGTGCATGTGTGTCCAGACACAAGTCTTAGTGTCCTCTGTGAGTCATTAAAGGTCACCTACTGGCCAGCTGGTCAGTCTTCTAGGTCCTGTAAATGTCAGTGTTTGGTGATCATGGGGAGTAGCACTGCTGTCAGAGATGGAGGGTGGGAGACACAGTATAGCAGCCTGTATAGCCTATGGCTAGGAGGAGAAAGTTATAGGAAATACCTGTAATGGAACACCTTGGTGAAATGGGCATGGAGAGAGATTTAGTTCTAACAAGCATGAGAGCTCACAAGATGAGAGCATTGGTGAATTGGCAGTCTCTACACCTGTGGTGTTGAGCGACCTGAGCTCAGCCTTGTATTAGGCTGGAGGAGAAGGCAGTCAGGAGCATGCACTTTCTATCACAGATCCACTTACTCCTACTCTGTCTCCTCTCCTGCCTGCAGAACGCCAGCATGGCTTCTCTCTGCTGAACATCACTAAGCTCTACTAAAGACTAAGATCTATCTGTTCTAAGAAGACTGCTCTACTCTCTCTAAGACTCTCTCTCTCTCTAGCTAAGGTAGATAGCCCTCAAGCACCTCAGAGAAACTGTTCCTGAGCAAGGGAGCTTAGAGGTCCACGTCCAGAACCTAGTTAAGCTGGCCCAAAACCTGTCCCAGGCCCTGACAAGTGGTGTCAGCAGCAGACCTGACAATACAGAGTCTGCTATTCCTGAAGAGGAGGGTGCCTACAGGGGAGGTCAGTTGCTAGGGTCTCAGCACGAGGATACATCATTTTATTTTATTTTTCTGTTTTCATTCCCGTGCCTTCACCTTTTGTCTTCCCAATAACCCTAAAAAAATCTGGATTTTTCTCTAGAGTCTATATTTTCTGGCTTTTGAGGAATGAGGCGAGCAGGTAATTGTACAATTCTCACAGTCAAGTTTACCCGCGTGCCATCTGATCTGATGCTCGCACTGTCCAAGCCTTACTGGGGTTCTCTTTGCCAAGTTCTGAATCGTGTTTTCATCTGCTTTTCACATTCACATATTGTCAGGAAAGAACATGATTTTTTGTTCTTACTGTCCTGGGGGTAACTTTCTAGTAGGTAAACAACAGAAAAAGTATTTATCTGACAGTCTAGAATGGAAACCTCTTAAGTAATCTCTTTGTTCAGTCTTGCACCTGAGTAGGAGTTTAGAAATAGAAGCATGACTATCATTTTTATGTCCCCTGCTGAAATATAAACTTTTGCCTGAAAGTTTTAATAAAGCCCTCTTAGCTGTATATGAATGTGACTCCTCTACACCTGGCCCTTTCCCGATTCCTACCCTCTTCCTCCTAGTCTTTCCATGTGCCCCTTCCCCAAATTTTGGCCAAATACAATTATTCAAAATCCTCTAATCCACCGGGCTACGTGCTGCCTCTGTTCCTCTCTAGATTTCATTATCCCCATCCACCTGGTGTGGGGTAAGCTTTCCTTTTCTTTCTGCCTGTCAGCTCGTCCTTCTGTGTGTCATTCCTAAACTGTCAGTCATTCTTCTATAACATTCATAATTGTGTTTTTTCTTTCATTTTCTTTTGTCATTTTTCTCTTAAAAATTCCCCTTTACAAATGGAATAAATTGACATCTTAAGAAACTTCTGTTCTGATATTAAATGGGAGCTATTAGGTGATTTTTAGTAGGAAGTTAAATTACATGATCAGATTTTCATTTTAAAGTAATCACTAGCTGTAGTATAGAAAATAGTTTAATGCTTAGTGTCCGCACACTCAGAACCTTTTTCTAGGTCTGTAAGAAGAATTTGGGTGAAAGATGATGAGACAATGACCCAGGGCAATTAGAGCAGCGATGGAGTGAGGGGTCACGAAGTATTAAGGAGACACAATTAAGAGAAGAGACCGCTGGTGAGAAACGAGGGAACAGGAACCTATCAGGCTTCGTGTTAGGTTCACTTTAGAAGTTACCTGCCTTTGTTGATCTTCTGAGGTTGTTGACTTATTAACAGTCACTTTTACAGTAACTTAAAACTCAAAATTTTTGAAAAACTTCATAAACAGTCTGCTTTAACCTTGATGTAAAAATAGAGAAGTATCCTAGCTTAGGTGAACCAGCTGATTGGTTAATTCATGACATGTCTTGTAATGATAGTATGATTTTTCACGTCACCAAAAGCTTTTAGTGGCTTTATTTCTTAATTGTACAACACGATACTCAAATATTGACGTTCCTAGGAGGTCTGCAAGAGCCAGGGGATTGGACCCCAGGGATCTCTTGGTCATACAGTTCTATAAAGCAAACAAATGACGGTCAAGTCTGTGATCAACTTTTGAACTGACTGAAAGTAGCATGTATTGTATGTTATATTGTACATAATCCCAGAGTCGTTTTCTGATCTTTGTCCCACTGCCTACCATTCTCAGGATGTGGAGTCATGAACCCAAGGTGAACAAAATTACAGCTTTGAAAAGAATGCTTGTAAATTCACCTCTCAAGGTTCTATTTTTATACAGTAGGAGAAAATGTATTTCTTCCAGTTGAAAGAAACGTAAACACTTTTGGTTTAAAACTTAATCTTCAAGGACACAGCTCACTCAGAAGAGGTCTTTCCTCTTGTTCTGGGTATCATTTCACCTTGCAGGGAGTGGCTGGGGAAGGCTGATCAGCCTGGTTACTTATATTACAGCATCAGGGTGACACGTCTTGCTCATTGTCACTAGTGCTCTCCTGTTGGTGATGAGTGTTGAAATCATGACTATCAGACTCGAGTGATCACAACCTGCCACACCCTTTCCTTTCCTGTACCATCTGTGGGCCTCCTTCCTGCCCTAGTTAAAGGTGCTCTTGGCCTGCTGCTTTCTCCCTCATAATTCCATATGGATGCCAGAGAACTAGAAAACCAAAGGGGTGTTCTCCCACACTGTTGTTTCATTTATTTGTTTTATATTTTTGAGACAAAAATAAGGTCACTCTATGTCCTTGGGTAAAGTGTCCTCGCATCATCATAGTTCACAGTAACCTCAAATTCCTGAGCTCTAGTGATCCTCATGCCTCAGCCTCCTGAGTAGCTGGAACGACAGCTACCTGCCACTATGCCCAGATTGTTTTTTTTATTTTTAGTAGAGACTCACTCTTGCTCAGGCTGATTTTGAATTCCTAAGCTCAAGCAATCTACCTGCTTCAGCCCAGAGTGCTAGGATTACAGGCGTGAGCTATGTCACCTTCATACACTGTTGTAAAATATAGTGCTCTGTAATTCTCTTCTCGGGTCCAAATGCAATTTGGAAATAGCCCAGAGTGGTGGTCCACGAGGTCTGTTCTTGAGACTTCCTCTTCCTTCCACTTTTTTTTCCCAGTACTAGATTTCCTCTGCGTAGAAAAAATTCTGTACTTAGATCTCTGGTTATTCTTCCCTAATATATGATTTCTAGTTTAACTTTATGTGCTTAGTCCTTTGCCATAGAAATCATTAGTTTTCTTCTTTTCTTTTCTTTCTTTCTTTCTTTTTTTTTTTTTTAGACAGGGTTTCTCTTTGTCACCCTCTGTAGAGTGCAGTAGCATCATAGCTCACAGTAACCTCAGACTCTTGGGCTCAAGTGACCCTCTTGCCTCAGCCTCTCGAGTAGCTGGGACTATAGGGGTCTACCACAATGTCCAGCTATTTTTAGAGACAGGGTCTTTCTCTGGCTCAGGCTGGTCTCGAACCTGTGAGTTCAGAGAAACCATGGGCTTTCAACCCAATTTCTGTCCCCTATGTCTTAGAATAGCTTATCTGACTTTGCAAAGCTAAGAGTTTGAATATACCAGGGAGTAATGCTCATGGGAATGTAATGCTACTGCCTGAATGTTGGAGGAAATGTGATGTTTTAAATAGACGCAAGGTTAAAGCCAGCTGAGCTAATGGTTGACAACCAAATGATTACATTTGTGATAGTTATGAATTGGGTTACGGCACATGGTCTTCCTGTTTAAATAGACTCTCACCTTGAATGAGGAGGCTGTCTCTTCCCTATTAATTCTATTTCTTTTATTATTTAGCATTCATTAAAAATAAATTACTTTATTCGTTGAAACATATATACCTCAGTGTAGTGTATGGAATAATAAAATATAAAAAAATTATATAACTAGTAAGTTTCTTAGAAAGCTTTCACCAAATACTAAAATAAATAATGGATAAAAGTTTAAGACTCACTGTGATAAAGGCAGCATGTTGTATTTTCTGTAGTAAAAAAAAAAAAAATCCATGGCACTCTACTGAGGATGACAAAGAGAGATGACCTGTCTCAAAAAAAAAAAAAAAAAAATTACAAATAAAACTTTGAGACTCCATGGGGAACCCGAGTAGATCTTCTGACGTGTTTACTTTCGTATGGTGAATTAAAGCAATATGGTGTGGTATATATATGTGGCCTTTGGTTTTACTCTCTAATTTTATAAAGAAAAATGAGCATCCTGAAACAAAGATCATAGGGTCAGAAGTCTAACAAGGAGTCGCTACAGTGGGCAGTAGGTTTTCTTTGTGAGGTTAATTACATTTAAATGAATAGCTTAGATTTAATGTTTTGACAATGATAATGGTTAATATTAATAAACTTTTTGTTATTTAATTAATGTAATTATATTTTATATTAAAGGAATGAGCTAATAATATTTAACACATAATAAATATATATGTGGTAGAAGGCCACGATCCAAACTGTAAATTCATTCAATTCTCACAACAATCTCATTTGTGGATAATAGGACTATTGCTATTGTACAGATGAGACCAGCAAGGAAAAATAAATGTTTAGTCAACAGAAATTTCTTTCTTTCTTTCTTTTTTTTTTTTTTTTTTTGTGGTTTTTGGCCAGCCGGGGCTGTGTTTGAATCCACCACCTCTGGCATATGGAGATGGTGCCCTACTCCTTTGAGCCACAGGTGCCGCCCGTCAACAGAAATTTCAACCTTGTAAAATGTTCCTTAAATAGTGGTTCTCAAGCTTCCTAATGCCACAGCCCTTAGTATAGTTCCTGTGGGTCACGACCCACAGGTTGAGAACCTCTGTCCTTAAAGAACACATGCCATTATGTAATAGGCAATACAATTCATATTGATAAGTGTGAAATATAAACTATGCCGTGATACCTTTGATTTGTACTGTTTTTAAATACTGTAAGTGAATTATTATGACTCCAGTTGTACTGGACTCTCTCAGTACCCCTTTGGTAAAGGGAACTTCATTGATTTTCCTGAAATATAATTATGACATCAGATGACATTTGATTTTGTAATATTGCAGTTCATCAAGACAGTTGAAGAAAATTGGCTTTGGAGGCTTCAAGATAAATCATATTTGAAGCTTTGGCCAGGGCAATGAGCCTCTTACAAAAATTACCAAGTAACAAATTATGGTGAATTTGACAATTTGATTAATTTGATATGATTCTTATGATGATTTGATAGCATTCCCAATTACATGACTTGTTCGCTGATGACTGGGTAATTCATAGTGCCATCCTACAAAGCACACTGTCACACATTTTATAACTCAATGAACTGAAACTAAGAGGTCAAATACTAGGATTATATTTTGAGGATTTGGGGGGCACCTTTGCAGTTCGAATCCAGAATCAGAACATGATTTCATCATTTTGCTGTATTTATTTGAAGAAAAGTTTCTGACAGGCCACAAGGTTGTTGGCACCCTCTCTCGTCTGGCACTACAGTACATTTATTGATAAGTTTTAATACACTTATGTGCCAACACGTCCTCTGCTTGAAGACGTGTCATTAAAGGCACACCTCATTTTTTCACTATGTATTCATCTCACATATATAAAATTTAAAAAGGTAAATAAGTTTACACATACTGTTTTCAAAGTACATCTAGGTGTTGCTTTTAATCATTTCCTATCTCAGCACCTATATTATAAACATCCTTTTAAAGGCACTGATGTGGCCTGCCTTGTGATTTCCTTAAAAGGTCTCAAGTATCTTGTACTAGCAGAAGACATACTTTTATCAGAAATAAAAATAAATAAACTGTATAGGACTGATTTTTCTTAAGTGGAAATTTGTTTGATTTCGCTGTTTGCAACTAAAGTTAGAGCAAAGTTGCAGATATTAGAGACGCTGGACAAGTCAGAGCCCTTAGTTTGGGATTTTTCTGGAACAAATCCTGGAGCCAATAAAAAATGATTCGTGACCTGAGTCAAAGCCTTTCCCAGTGAGGTCTGGAAGCCAACTAGCTGGCTTCCCGTCTGTTTTCTCACCAAAGTCCCAGAAAGGATCTTGGACAGAGGCTAAGAAACTCTTGGCATACATTTCAAGAATAAAAGTATTCAAAAGTATTCTTGTTTTCATTTTTAATATATATGATTCTGATATTTAAATATATTTTTATAATTTAAGGCCTTCATAAAAGGAAATGGATGCAACTTGGAATTGGGTGGAAGTGGTGTCACAACAGAGGCGTGGCAAGCCAGGATGAGAACAGGGCAGATTTAATGTTATGTAGGTTCAGAGGGTAGACAGATCAGACAGACACCTGTGAATCAGAAGGCCAGGGGGTCAGAGACAGTGTCAGAAGCAAGTGATACAATTCCTCTAGTCTTCTGGTGCCAGTCTTCTTAACTTTTTAACCTCTGTGAAATAATAACTTTAACAAATATTTATTGGAAAGCTCTCAGCAAAATAAACCTAGATGCCATATGATAATGAGAACAGACTTTTTCGTGACTAATTCTGTAAGTGCTGTTATTTAGTGCTGACACGATTACTAACTTTATTTCACAGATGAGGAAACTGAGCCTTAGAAAGATTAAGGGACTTGTCCAAGGTCCCACTGGTAATAAATGATCTGCTGGATCTCAAAGCCAGATCTGTCTGACTCCAGAACTCATTCTGTTCATTTTTGTGGATGCCTTAAACTTTGAAGTCAACCAGGGGTCCTGCTCCCTGCCTCTGGGAATATTGGCAACATTCAAGTCCTTTTAGAAGGCCAGAACAATCAATTCCGTCATTTCATGTATGTGTAAAGAAGGGGAGAATGCACGGTGTTTAAATTATAAGCAGTTTAATCCTTACAAAATTATCATATAAAAATAATGCAATCTTAATGGAGGAAAATGACAAAGTTTCTGGCTAGAAGCCCTGTTTGTGCTAATTAAGGGACAGTTATGGAAGCAATTTTTCTCACCCGTTAATGTCTTCAGCACAGAGATCCTGAGAATGATAAAAGGTAATACAATTTTGCTGTGGTCTCTATTTTCCATTTGCAGTTAGATGCCTCCAATTATTTATCTTTTGGAAACTTAATCACTGCTAGGTGTGTACTAGATACCACCTGGCATTTTCTAAAAGAAACACCCTCTTTTTCTCCTATGTTATAATTTTTGGATTGCTAGATACTTCGGATCCATTAAAAAAAATTCAACAATCCCATTTCTAGTTTCGGCCCTGTAAAAATACTAGCATGTGGGTATGCAAAAGTACATATATAAAGATATCTCGGGGTTGTGCCTGTGACTCAAAGGAGTAGGGTGCTGGCCCCACATGCCAGAGGTGGTGGGTTAAAACCCAGCCCCGGCCAAAAGCTGAAAAAAAAAAAAAAAAAAAAAAAAAACTTTAAAGATATTTCTTACAACTTTAAATATGATGGAATCCTTACAAGTTAAATATCCTTCAATGAGGAATTAATATTATTTATAACATAATATAAAATATATGTGAAATAGTTGTTAGAAATCCTGCTAAAATGCTATGAAATAAAAATTTGAAATTGCAAAAAGATATGTAAAATTTTCGCCAGATTTGGTCTTAATCTTGTATGTGTGTGCATGCACTGTGGCATACTGTGAAATATGGTATAAGCCTATGGATTCTACAACCCTGCTTAGCAAATTTTTAAAAATGGACTAGGTTGCAAGTTGTGGGGCAACATTCGCTTTTTAGTTTCTATACTTGTGATTTATTCATTTATTACAAAAAAGTGTATTTCTGTTAGAAATGTAAAATACTTTTTTTTTTTTTTACAATTTGCTTGGCATTGAGTGCTGTAACTAAACGATACACTTGTCTGCCTCTTAACTTGTCCTAATTTTAGCCTGCTGCCTTAGTGACAGATTTTACAACTGTGTCCACCATTCCTTTGCCTCCCTGTGTGTCCTGTCTTGAGCAGGGATGGTCCTTCCTGTCACTTTACATGTGCAGGTTGGATTTTGTTCCCAGTTCTAATTCCAGTGCCTCTAATCACACGTTCCACACGCTCACTTCTTATTCATTCCCCCCTTCTATTCTCATTGCAAGTTTCTCATTTTTCTGTTACATCACATCTGAGTCTGCCTGGTAATAAACTACCATGTCCGTACGAAGAGCCCAGGAAACTGAAAAGTGGTCCGGCTTTGTTTCTCCCTCATCGTGACTGGACGTGACTGGATGTGACTGGACGGTAGTTGGCGTCCTGCAACACTGAAGAAACTGATAGCCTGTTATTTCCCTGAATTTTTTCTGTGGGTCTCAGCTTTCATTTATAACATGATCTGCTGTGGAAAAGTCACCTCTGTGTCAGGTTGTCAACTCCGTGGCTCCCAGCCCGCTTCCCAATTCTCTATTGTAATTTCTGTGTAGGAACTCCACTGACTGCCTTTATTTTCTCATGTAAACACATTTCAAGAGGCTTAGATGGGAAATGACAGTCCCAATAAAATATGTTAGACAGGAAGGCATTCGTAATTATTTCATAAAATGTTGCCAAAATATTGTCACATACTGTATCTCACATGACAAATTCAATAACGTCTTCTCAGGGAAACGCAGATTTTTATAGTAAAGTTGCTGTAGAGATCAGTCCAGGTGGCTTCCTTTTCACGGACCGGTAGGATTATTTTCAAAATGATAGAAACAGAGGGAGGAGAAAGAAACCCGACTGACTTGCAACAGGAGTTCCCTAAGTAGTCATTCGGGAAGGGAAGGGAGTTCTGCTTTGTCACAAATGACCAGCCCGTGATTTTGAAAGAGTGAATCATTCCCTTTGAAAGGAGAGATTCATGGGGGAAAAGCTGTTTAAAAATTACTTTACAGCTATTTCCTTTTGAGCTATGACTTCTTAAACAGGAATGCGATCCAGAATAGCTTCCCTTTGAATCCAACATTTGTCTTAAGCATTTTATTGTCTCTCTCTATCCTCTTCCCATCTCACTTTCCCTCTCTCTGTTCCACAGATTTACACGGACTGGGCCAACCACTACCTAGCAAAATCCGGCCACAAGCGGCTGATCAAGGACCTGCAACAGGACATCGCAGATGGAGTCCTCCTAGCAGAGATCATCCAGATCATTGGTAAGACCTGCCTCTGGTAGAAAGTGTGCAAGTCTCTGCCCCTCTGTCTTAGGTCAAAGCAATTTCAGTTTGAATGGCTGTTGAATTGGTCCACATGTCTCTCTGAGCTTGATTTGTCTCTCCCTGACTTCATTAAAAATGTTTATGTGAGGATGTTTAGAAAAGGCAGTTTGCTCATACTTTTAATAGTTAGAACTGAACTTTTACTTACCCTGAGTAGTCAGAAATGAGAGCTTCATTAAACCATATGTCTCCCATGTGTGCATTCTGTTAGCTGGAGCCCTCACGCGCTCCGAGATTCCTTGAAACTGTATCCTGATCCGGCAGGGACAATTGTGAAGGGTTTCATGTCAGCAGTCCGCTGGCACAGACTGAAGAATTAGCAGTAACTTCCTTTTCATTCAGTTTTTTTTTTTTTATTTTAATTTCTGATTTGTGCATATAGAATTGGTGGCTGCTAACAAGGGCTTGAAAGACCCGGTAAATGTCACACCAGCATTTTTGCTTTGTTGTTATTGTTGTTTAAGCTGTGTGTGTTTGTATGTGTGTGTGTGTTTGTGTCACCTCACTGCTTAAGCATGTCATTCTTTTTCTCTCTCTTTTATTTTATTTCTTGGCTTTAGCAAATGAAAAAGTTGAAGATATCAATGGATGTCCTAGAAGTCAATCTCAGATGGTAAGAGTCACATTTATTCTCAATATCTAATGCTTCTATTCACCTCCAGAATCAGCTGAATTTGTAAATGAATTAGACTTTTGTTCTGCCTGTCCTCCTGCTTATTTAATCAACCATTTGATCACATTCTCTTACATATGGTTCCATAGGTGCAATTGATCTTGAGATAGGATGGCATCAATGCAGTTAAATAAGTACGACTCCTGTGTACCATGTTTCTGGATGTCTTATCAGATCCTTGCCTTTTTGTTCCTTGTTTTCCTGATGTTCTGGGTAATTTAATTTAACACTAGTCTTAATAACAGTAAATCTCATTTCCACTTTCAGTGGAGTATTTTTGTCTGAACAACTGGTTTGAAGAACAGAAATTGCCATGTGCACTTTAAAAATATATAAATAGTATTTTCTTTGTTCCCTACAAACTCCAGGGTAAACACAGGAACTCTTTGACACTTTTGGAAATAGGCCGTAAGGCATATCAGTTAGCTGAGGAGGGACTGATTCTGAGAGATGATTTATAGCCTCTGGCAGAAAGCTCTCAATCTGAAAATCCACCTCTCCCCCAGCCATCTTTTATCTTCACCAACTAATAAAGCTTAAAATTTCATAATAAAATCATAGCTTGATAAACTGCTGAGATAAAGATTCCTTTCTTAATTAAAAAGCTGCAACTTAATTTTATTGGACAAGATACTAAAATACAAAATGTCTTAACTAAAGCTCCATCAGGAGAAACATCAGGAATGATGACCACATTCCCTAAGATGAAGCTTCCCCTCAAACTCTTTATAGCACACAGTAGGCATTTTAAATGAACGGAATGAGTTCTGAGCGTCAGAGACTTGGAGGAATGGAAAATCCTGTGAACTTTTCAAATCTTCTGACCTGCTTTACTTGATGTCAGAATGCTGAAATACAAAATCATAAAAGGAATTTATTTTTAAAGAGTAATTAAGTAGCATGTCTGCTTTTAAATAAGCACTCCAGGACCTAATCTAATGTCATGAGTTCTGTGTAGCTGTTGCGATAAAATCACTATGAGAGAAAGGTTCTCTGTAAAATATTTCCGTTTTAAAGGAATTTCCTGATTTAATTACTTTAGGCACAAACATGACTCTGTAGGAATTAATTCCAGTTTTCTGACGTTTTACTGGGAGCAAGTTGAATTAGAATATGTTCGGACCTTGCTATGTAATAGTTGTGTGATGGACGGAAAAATCATGTATGTTCTCTGAGCCTTAGTTTCCCATCTGTGAAGCAAATCCTAAGTAGAATGTGATAATAAGACAGGTATGTGACCATTTCTTTCCAATAAAAATGAAATTCAATACAGAATGCTATTGCTCTGAACTTTATAAAAAACACATGGCATGGATTAATACCTGTTAAAAGATTTTTAGGGCTTTAAGTTAAAAAGCTCTAAACAAAAACTACATATTATGTTTCTTAAAGCAAACCCTGTTGGTTTTGCCTTCATTATTTTAACCATCACGAGTTGTCAGATACTATAAAACATAATAAATGTCACCTACTTTGCTACCACTACAATGTAATTCTGATTTCAGAGAATTCAGAAAATAGGCAAGCTCCTCCTTGATGACAGGAAAATCAATCACCAAAGTTTATAACTGAGGGTAATACTCTGTCCTTAGATATTCATCTGAAAAATCTGTATCTAGAGATTCTACAAATCAGTGAAAATATTTCCATGAGTATCAGACTATGTTTATTTTGTATTACTTCTTATTCCTATAAGACCCCGATAGTGTGTGACAGTTAGTGTGTATGTCATGTTGATGTCTCTGCTTCTAACAAAGAAGTAGAAAGACTGAAATCTGAGAAATGTAAATGCAAAATAATATGAAAAAGGTAGTTTTTCCAGCCCAAAAGTATTAGTTGGAATCCAGTGGAACTTTTGGTAAGGATAACTGGGATCCTCATGTCTCTGATGTGGTTGAGTTGAGATGCTGGAATTGGCATCCCCTCACTGTGTGGTATACAAGAATACCTAGGAAATAAATCTAACTTTTTATGGTTGAATTATTTTTTGCCTCTGTTCTTAAGAATTTGCATAACCACTGTGTTATTAATGATTACAAATTCCAGACTGTAGGAAGTGGAGGAAAAAGAATTACGGCAGCGTGACTCGCCTTACGAGTTTCAGGGATCTGCCCAGGCTGGACGTTGCCTGCTTTCTTTGCTGAGCGCCAGGGGGCGCTGGCTGAGCAGCGGTGGGTGCTGCCTTGCTCATAGCGCTACTCTGACCACCTCTTTTTGTAGATTTGCTCTTTTGTGGCCTTTCTTTGCTGTTGTGTTTAATTACAGAAAGTTATTAGGTCTGCCATTATTTCTACTCACAAATTATCTTTACTGACATTTCAAACGTGATCACCGCCATTGAATCACTTTATAACCTTAAGAACAGAAGAAGGTCTTTTCTGTGGTCTAAGTCTACCCTGTATGGATGAATTCCCATAACAGCCAGGTAATTCACATTTAACTAATATCTTAAGGTATAAGAACACACAAATGAACTGCATGTGAGGATCAGAGGGATACATGTTTAAACAAATAACAGCCACAGAGTTGCACAGGCACAAATAATAGGACTAAGAAGGGAGAGGGTGTGGTGCATTCCAGAAAGAAAATATTACTGTGGTTTGAGCACGAGGAGAGGTGTTGAGAGGGGAAGGAGGCCAAGGAGAGGCGTGTGAGTGGTGTTATGAATCAGTCAAGGAGCTTGAAGAAGCCTTTGACACCTTGGCTGTGGCATGATCTGATATAAATATTAAAAATGATTACCCTAGGTGTATTCTGGGGATTATAGGAAAAACAACTGTTGGTCTGCAATTGGATGTGAGAGATGGAGACTACAGGGATATTAAAATGGCCACAATGTTTACTATAGAGTGAGAACACAAGCTTAAAATGTGAAGGAGGAAGATGATGAATACGTATTTTAACACAGTTTAATTTATCTATTGAAACATCAAGTAGGAGGTAATTTAGGTAATTGGACATGTGTTTCTCAAGGTCAGTGAAAGGTATTGGTTAGAATCCTACCTAGAACATAGGTCAGAGTTGAAGGCACAGACAAGAATAAAGTCTCATTACTAAAAGTCACAGGGGAAGAAAGCTGAGCTTTTCATACTGGGCAGAAACAATGTTTATGTGATACAGGTTCAGGAATCACTGAGAAAGCATAGTAGATCACAACTGTGGGTTGTTAATCCTTAGGGTAGCTATACTAGTTTTAATCCTTAAGGTAGCTATGCTAGTTGAAGCTAGGGTCCTTGGACTAATCCAGCAAGTTAGGGCAAGTAAGATGAGCAGAAGTTGGCAAATGCTGTCAAGCACCATGCAGCCAGTGAGGAAGTTGGTTCTCTCAATTAGAGAGGCAGTGATGACCTGGTGTGTGTCTTTCAAAGAATGGCAGTGTAGTAAGGAGTAACTTAGAAATGCATCTATCCATTGAGTCATGAATAATCATTCTAAGAGTGTCAAGTCGAACAGAGAAGAAAAAACACATCGCTAAAGAAGGCACAGTGGGAGAGAATTTACCCAAGGGGGAAGTAAGGAGAGAAGGAGGAAGTAGTAGAGGGAGAGAAGATAACTGAGGAGAATGAGGGGAGATGTGATGATACCAAGTCCTAGAGGAAGTGGAACCAAAGGAAATTTTGAGGTCCGTGTGCAAGATTTAATACTGGAAAAAAATGAGGATACATTTGTTTTTGTGTCATGTCGTAAGAAGATATGATGGGTAAATATGGGCAATCAAAGTCAAATTCAATAAAATTAAAGGAATTCAAATCAATGTAACAATTTTGGAATCTTATATAATACTAATGTGCTTTTTTCTATGTTGGTATATGATGTTACTTACTAATAAAAATTTAACATATATCTCATAATAAAGAAAATTCAAACGCATATATATTTTTTCACAATACCCCTTTCAAACAACATGGTTCAATGAGCACTTTTTTTTTTTTTTTTAGAGACAAAGTCTCACTTTGTCATCCTCAGTAGAGTGCTGTGGCATGACACAGCTCCCAGCAACCTCCCAGCTCTTGGGCTTTGGTGATTCTCTTGCCTCAGCTTCCTGAGTAGCTGGGACTGTAGGTGCCCACCACAACGCCCCCCTATTTTTTTTGTTGCAGTTTGGCCAGGGCCGGGTTTGAACCCACCACCCTTGGTATATGGGGCCGGTGCCCTACACACTGAGCCACAGGCACCACCCAATGAGCACATATGTAAGAAAATATAACCTTGTTTTTTTAGCATTTTATTAGTAAAATTACTGAGATATTGTTGTTCATGTTTATTCTACATTTCAAAGTCACAGTTATATTTCTTGAATGCTCTTGAGACTAAACTGGTCTTGAAAAATAGAACTCAGTTTTTAGGAACTCAGTCAATACTATATTTAACCTCATCCAAAGACAAAGTTACTAATATGGATGGCACCTGTTGAGTAATTCTTAGGTGGGTGGGATTAGAATTCAAAATATATGCTGCATGCCACAACTTTGGTGAGCTTACATAAGGGAGGAAATTAGTAACCTAAAAATACTGGGAATGTCCAGAATCCCTAGCAGATTAAAAATAGCAGAAAAATCTCCATCATTTATTTGAAATGCAAAGGCACAAGTGCAAGGTTCTTAGACAAAAATGTTAGACATGTAGGGCAGAAGTTGTTTTAAGAGCAAATTTGTCTCTATTTGAAAATAGATTATGGTATTTAAGAATCTTCAGGGATGCACAAAGAAATGAGGACATTTGATTATCTGAAATAGTTGCAAAGCAAGTGTTAGACTGTATGGGACACCTGAGTTGCTAGGAAATGTGGTTCATAGCTTCTCACTTTCCGGCTCGGTCTCCTGTGTTAATTTAGCATCTCAATTGGTTTTTAGCTGCAACCTTCAAAAACTACTTTCTATGATATCATGTATGTTGTTTAAAATTTGCTAATATGGAGAATTTTGCTGGTGCCTCTTACTGTTTTATTTAATTACCAGTAGCTGAAAAATTATTCCCAGTCTTCCCTTCCTGGTTGCATGTCCCGTAGGGTTGTGGCTTCCAGAATGAGGACTGTTATGGATGGCAGAAGCATCTTCATCCCTTCTCTGTAGTTTAGGGTTATCTGGAAGCTGAAACTATTCTCAATAGTAACTGTTCTTGCTTTTATCAATATTCTGTTTTTTAATGTTTTCTTTCATCTGCTGTTGGTAATTGCAGCTCTTTTAAAGGATCTCTTTTAGGTAAGATAGGAAGATGAGGTTCCTAACCAAATAGGGAAGAGATACTACATAAAATATTGGAATGCCCTTAAGGTTTAATAAAATCTGCTGCATGGAGTACTGTGGGATTCTAGCACTATGACTCAGAGGAGTGGAATATTTCTAAGTTTGTCCATTCACATGATCCCCTGCCATTTCTGAAACAGCTCATCTTCTGGAATGGCTAGAAAAAGATCGCTTAATGAAGACAAATGCTTACTACAAATATAGCTCTCATCTCTAAACTAACACGAAATGAAAATCTCTACTTTCTAGTCTTCTTAATGAGTTTATTATTGTCCTATAGCTCAAGCTTTACAAGAGTAGATACAAAGTATTACGATTAGGAAATTTGTATGTAAGTTATTAAAATATCATTCTGATCTTTAAAACTGAAATTGTCTCTACAGGTAGCTTCATACAGTAGTAAAGTTCAAACGCAGTTAACTGAAGTCACATGAAGGCACTGGAGGCAGCCTGGCGTATTGAAAGGACACTGGTCACTGGGATTCTAATTCTGAATGTGTGACTTAGGAAAAGTAATTCAGGAAGTGTGCGAGGCCTCTGCTCATTTCTGTAATAAGGAAATGATGGATTCTGAAGTTTGTTGGAACTCCAATTTGCTACATTGATTTGAAAAGCCGTCCAAGACCATGATTTCTCTTCAGTATTTCATCTTAAAATATATTGGAGTTTTCAATCTTTGTCAGTTTTTAAAACTGCTTTTGTTCCAAGCTGAAATTTCCTAAAATACATTAAGTCTAATTTGCAAAGAACAACAGCAACAACATGCAAAGTGTTTAGTTGTAGGAATTATTTGGCCTAGGATTCCCAAATAAAATGAAAGTCAAATGTTAATAATATAAGAACTCTTTGCGGCATTGACTTTATAGTCAGGAATAAGAAGCTTCAATATACATATTGCATCAATATTGAAATTTGTATAACTTATATGATATATAGCAATTGGGATAAAGAAACTTATTTTTATTTGAATTACAGATTTTTTTCTTTATTTTTATAGAGAATATAAATTTTTAGGGACATTAATAAGTTTTACATATACCTATATAACCACTTCAAATGTAGTTAATATTTCTACTATATGCCGGGTGGCCATAAAGTTCATGTGCAGTTAAAAATAGTGTACAATTTAAAATCACACATGAGCTTTACAGCCAACCGTATTTGAATGTTGACCATTTTCTTAAATTTTAGCATGCTCTTTATCCTAATTTTCTTTTATGTAAAATGCTATAAATTGTTTTCTACTACTTAGTATCCCAGTCAATCAAAGTACAGTCATAAATGGTATTGTAACACCTTCTATAACAATTATAGGGGAGATTTTTTGCCCTGAAATTGACCTTTTAAAGAATTTATTACTTCATCTTTATCCATTGGCCCTTCCCTCAAAATTTACTAGACAATTGCACTTGTATTTATCAGTGGTAAATTTTTAGCAGTAGAACAGTTTTAACAATCTTTGTTTACTAAACAGTATATTAAGATATGAGGCCATTTTCAATATGAGCTATAATACTCTTAGCTTAAAAATCTAATGTTACATAGTTATATTTAAAAAAAAATTTCTATAACAAGAGAAAAAGGAAATAGGAAAATTCTTGATCAGTTGATCTAAGTATAAATCATATGAAAAGTTTATTTTTGATGAGATAAAGTATTCAAAATTCAGTAGATGTGCCAAGCTAATTGCTTCATGAAATTATATTTAAATTATTTTAATGTGAATTCACTTAAACTAACTTGTGTAGATAGACACAGACAAAAAAAATTGACATCTGGGGGAGGGGCTAAAAAATAGGCATCTCTTGTTACACTTTGAAAAATTATGTTGCCCACCTGACTTGTATTAGCCATGTTTCAAATATAACAAAACATACTGGGAAATCACCACATAGAAACTAACATACAGTTTTAGTGATGGACCTCAAAGTTCAACAAGGTTATCACCAATTATTGATTCGACTATTGATCGACTAAATGTACGTATGTATATATATCAGGTACAGTGCTAGATGTTTCCCTGTGCTTTTTGTTTAGCAAACCTGCACAGGAGTACACCTGTGTCCCCTGTTAAGTTAGTAGAATAATCAGGGTTTGAACTCATGTATATTTATTCTAGGCCAGATTACTATTGGATTTATTAACAAATAAGTTTAACAAAACGAGGCCTGGAATTCAGGTCTTAAAGATTTTCTGTTCTTCTTCTGCCTCCTCTTCCCCCTTCCTAGTTAAAAATGTTGTTTTTTAAGAGGAGGTTCGGATGGTGTCTTTCTCTCTAGCAAATGGAGAGAAAGATACAGAGATTTCCCTACTCTTTTTGCCCCTTGCCTGTGTCTAGCTTTCCGCAAATCAACATCCCCTAAAGAAGACTGTATTTGTTATGATTGATGACCCTGAATGGACACATCACATCACTCAGAGTCCACGGCACACGTTAGCATTTACTTCTGGTGGTGTATATTCTGTGGGTTTGCACAAACCTGTGTCCCTCATGCAGAGTAGTTTCACTGTGTTAAATTCCTCTGTTCATCCCTCTCCCCAGCCCCTGCTAATCAGTGCTCTTTTTACCATCTCCATCGTTTTGCTGTTTTCCAGGTGCCATGGGGTTGAAGTCATACTGTGTGTAGTGTTTACAGATGGGCTTAATCGCTCATTCCTCCTGAGTGATGGAAATATTCCATTTTCTGGATGTGTCACAATTTATCCATTCACCAGCTGAGAGACATTTACTTGCTTCCTGTCCAGGCTTCTGTGTGAACATAGTTTTCAACTTTGTTGGGTAAATACCAAGGAGTGCAAACGCTAGATCCTATTGAGTTTGTGTAGTTTTGTGGGGATCCACCAAACTATTTTCCAAAGTGGTCAAACCATTTTGCATTTCCATAAGCAATGAATGAGAGTTCCTGTGGCTCCACATCCTCACCAGCATTTGATGTCGTCAGAGTTCTGGATTTTGGCCATTCTAATAAGTATTATAGCTTTAATTTTTTAAAAAAATTAGGAGCTAATTTCTTTCTCTGCTTTATCGGATTTTAATTTCTATGATGACATCTGATGCATCTTCTCGTGTTCACTTGCCGTCTGTATATATTTTTCAGTAAGATGCATGCTACGGCCTCTGGCTTTATTTTTAGAATCAAGTTATCATTTTTTCCTCTTGTTTAGCTTTAAGGGTTCTTTGTACATTTTTATTAACAGATGTGAAAATATTTTCCTCCATTCTGTGGTTTGTCTTCTCTTGACGATATCTTTCACAGAACAGAAGTTAATTTTAATGAAATCCTGCTTATCAACTTTTTTCGTGAATCATACCTGTCTTTGGTGTTATATCTAAAGTTTTCTGCATATGAATGTCCAGTTGTTCTAGCATCATTTGCTGAAAGGCTGCGTTTGTTCCATTGTGTTGCCTTTGCTTCCTTGTAAAACATAAACGGACTGTATTTATCCGGGTCTGTTTCTGAACTCTACGTTCTGTTTCACTGACCTACTTGTATGCCCTTTCACCAACACTGTACAATCTTGATTACTGCATCTTCGTGGCAAGTCTTGAAGTTGGCTACTGCCATTCCTCCAATTTTCTTCTCTAAAATTCTGCTGGCAATTTGGGGTCTTTTGACTCTCCATATAAACTTTAGGATTAGATTGTCAATATTTACAAAACAACGTGGTGGGATTTTGATTGAATTTGGTCTCTCTCTTTTTTTTTTTTTTTTATTGTTTTGGCCACTTCCTTTTCCCTCCTAATCCACAACATTGGGATACAAATAAGTACTCTTTTATAATACTACATTTGTTTCTTTTATCTGTGGCAAGAAGATAAACTCCGGTGCCACTCTGGGGAGGTAATCCTGTGAGAGAGATGATGATCTATACACTCTGTGGTGACATCATAGATCTGTCTAATAAGTCATCATATGTAACTTTGCCCTTTAACAAATAAATATTATTTAGGATCATAACAATTTTATAACTTCATAATTAAACAGTAAGTTACTTTGTTTTCTGGAACAAACTAAAATGTAGGGATTTCTTAAAAACACACAAAGTATACCTTCAGGTCAATGAATGCAGTATTTTAGAACTTTGTATTTACAACATTTTATATTGCCAATTATAGCTTATAGTAAATATTTAATATTATCTATAAATGATACCATATATTAAATATTGTCCATTGTTCTTTAATTGCAAAATTAGTAAAGTAGGATTTGGGACAAAACATTTTATCTGGTAAAATCCTTGCGATTTTGCATATCTATGTCTATCCCTGTATCTATCTATCCATTCATCCATACACATTCTTTTATAGCATACATGTATTTAAAAGAGATTAGCTCCATATTGGGAATTGTATATACTTTATATACACACATACATACACTATATATATTTTAAATGGAATAGACCCTTCTACCTTCCTACTATAAATATATATGTTATTTCTATATACATACACACACATGCCTGATATTAAGCTAAATACCTCCCAAACACTTTTAATTCTCACATAATGTATTGATGTGGAAACTGTTTTCATTCCCATTTCACAGAGCAGGAAGCTGAGGGTGTGAAAGAGTAAAAACTTGTTTCTTATAACGTGTCAATTATAACACCAGGATGCAAACATAGATGTACTGAAAATTTTTTTATTATTGTATTATAATGCTAAATTAATGAACTTAGTTCTTAGATCTAAGCACAGATCAATTGAACAAATTAATGAAAAAAATAAGCACACGAATATAATTATTATCTGCTGTCCTCCCTCTACAACACAGACGAACTTGAAGTGGGGAAGGGGAGCCTGTGGTGGTTTGCACTGCAGAGCGTGAGCCCCTGATGAGGCTGCACCTTTCAGTCCAGCACCCCCAACCACTAGCTAACTCTACACAGCCCGGAGGTGGAGGCCTGAGAATGTGCAGGCTCAGGGGATCCCAGCTCACTCTTAAGCTTGCTGGAGTTATCATACCTATTACTTTACTGAGTAGAGAATTGTATTAGTTTCCTGTAGCTGCTGTAATAAGTTAAAATCAATTTAGTGGCTTAAAACAATAGAAATTTAATTCTCACAGTCCTGTAGGGCACAAGTCAGTATAACTGGCCTTGGAATCAAGGTTTTGGCCAAGCTGCTTACCCACCAGAGGCTCGAGGGCACATCTGTTCTTTGCCTTTTTTGACTTCTGACAATAACATTTTTTGGCTTGTGGCCGCATCAGTTAATTTACCAGCATATATGCCAATTTATCAGCAGATAACAATGTGTGGGATATTTCAGAAATAATTTGGTAGCATTTAAAGTTTGTCAACCTATGAAACCTATGGAGCAAGTGGATTTTGCATGACATTTTTGTCTTTACACACACACACACTTGTTACCCTTATATTCGGTGAAATATTTGTTGAACATCCATTTGGTCCCTGGTCCTGTATCCTGTCCACCTGTCAGCATGTCGAGAGTTCGCAGGGGCTCAGAGTGGCTGAGTGACAGTGGGAGGAAGCACAGTGTGGCGGAACTGCAGGTTCACGCAGACTGACCAGTTTGAGTTTCAGCTCTTGCTGTGCTGTTTATTTACTGTGTACGCTTATAAAAATGAAAAATTATGCTCTCTCAAACTTACAGTGAGTGAGAGAAATACCAGCTTTATTAGAATGTATAGTGAAGATGGAAAGGATTTCTCATTTGGAGTAAATAACATACTTGCTTAAATCTCTGTACAAACGTTTTTCCTGTGCTTGGCTTTTGAATGGTGGAGGAGGAGATGGACGAGTGGATTCCAGACCATTTCCGTGCTTCCATTCCTGACGCACAGTGTGTATTTCTCAAACTGCAGCTTGCTAACATCAGGTGCATATAATAAGCAGTAATGTATTACAATGGACGTTTTAAATGAAATACTTTAAATCAGAGTGTATTATAGATAGTATGGGGAAAAATTGATTTGTGAAATGTTTATTACTGTATCGATAAATCTGTGTAATCACATAAAATGCATGTCTTCAACGCACAGTGATCATTTCTTTTCGATTAAAGTGCACCATTAGATTTCTGAGCTAGAAGATTTAGCCTAATCATTAGCAGGGCTTGGAGAATATTCCCTTCCGAGTCCACATTTATCTCTGTAACCTGGCACTGTTTTTCTCCAGATTTCAAGACTCTTGCCTGGAAGCCCCTTCTGTCTGAACTCTTCTCCTTATACGTGTTCCTCAAACTGATTTGGAAGCTACTAACCATAGAAGTAATTTCACTGAGGTTCAGTGCAGTATCCCCGGCTCTTCCAAACCCAATGTGGGGCCCTCTGACCTTTCTGAGCCATGATCTCTTCAGACATAGCCCCTTCCTTGGGTTTACCTCATAGCACATCCCCTCCTTTTCCTAATTCTTCCTAACCCTTCAGGGGCTTCCTTTGCAGTAGCAGCATGTGGGGATTAGAAGCGTGTGTTCTGTGTGACCTAGGCCCTATCAGTTCAGTTCTCTGGTTGTAAATTGGTACAAGAACTTCAGAAGATATCTCGTCATGAGGTTAGAGGTCTCAATTCCTAACAGCTTCCTCTGTTCCTATCCTCTTGGCCTCTGGTCAGGAATGATACTTCATTCTTCTCTAGGAGTCTGTGTTTCTTTGGTAATAACACATATTTTATTAAATTAGAATTATCTCCTTTGCCTTCCAAATTATATAGGATGTTCATAACATTCGTGTGCAATTTGCAATTTTAAACTATTTTAAATTGCACACAAGCTTTGTGTCCACCCATATATTATTAAGGGCTTATAAACAAATAGTCTCTGAATTTTTGCCAAGATAAAAATACTACTGCATTTTACTTTTATTCTCTGGGAAAAAAATATCTCTGAATAAAATCATTGACTAAAAATCTACGTAATGATTTGAATTCTATGTCAGGATCAGAGTTTGTTTAAATTGAACCATCTTTTTGTTGAAATAATATTTATTTAATTAACTGACATGGTGACAGTATTACAGTTTTATCCTGATACCCCCAATTAGCCCAAGTCATAAGAGAATTCATATTTCAGAGATAGCCAAAGTTAGGATTGGTTTGTTTTTCTAGATATTCTCTATATGTGATTTATAAGAACGGTAGTCAGTACTTCAGGTATATTCTAACCAGATGCATTTATTCTCTGGAAATAAATTGGAAATAAATCTTTGAGGGATTGTCTCTGCTATCTGGTTTATGATTATTTAACTTTCTATATTATAGCAACACAGCCTTTTAAATCCCAGGTCAGGGGTGGCACCTGTGGCTCAAAAGGGTAGGGCGCCAGTCCCATATGCTGGAGGTGGTGGGTTCAAACCCAGCCCTGGCCAAAAACTGAAAAAAAAAAAATCCCAGGTCAAAGTCAGCTCCTAAACATAACTGCAGAAAGTAAGAACTGGCAGGACCTCTTCTCAGGCTTCCCTGAAGACAGTTTTCCCTGGAGTTGCTCTGGTTGACATACCCTGATCCTCCTTCTGAGGCTTCTCCAGCCTGAGCAAAATCCAGCTGAGCTTTGAAGTCTAAATCACACTTCTGTGAAGCTTTCCCCAGATACATAGTAAAAATCAAAAACATCTTTCTCTTTGTGGCTATGTGGTATTATTTATTATTCTCTTTTGAAATTTATTATATTATATCTTGAATTATGACAATTTATGAATCCTGTCTCCTCAGCAATTTTATCAACACAACTCACAAGGCAAATTACTTCTAATGCCGTTTGCATCCCTTCCCATCATCCACCAGAGTGTTTTGCCCATAGTAACCATCAATAGTTACTGAATGTGGGAACCATCCATGTAAGTGTTGTGCTATGGTTAAGATTAATCACAAATTACAAGGTAGATATTAATCATATACAGATATTTAGTACCTAACTGTAATTTTAACTAAATGCGCACAAGTAAATGGGCAAAAGTCTGTGAAAGGACAGGTATGGCTTTGTTAATATTGCTAAACAGGCATCTTTTTACATTTTCTGAAATAGGTTACATTAGTTTTGTGGTAAAAAAGACTGGCTGTCAGTAAACATAACTTAACAGTGTACGAATTCAACAAAGGGTTGTACTAAGCAAAAACATTGCACCTTTTGACTAGTTCTAACACTGAAAAAAATCCTGGTGTGTCCAATACAAACTCTGTGTTTTGTTATGTCAAGAGCACGTTAACCCTTAAGTTTAAAATAATTTGAAGGTAGAAATATACCAACAGCGTCTGTCCTGATTTTTTGTAAGTGAAGACAAAGAAAACTTCTCCCTTCCTCTGCTGAAGCCCAATTTGTTATTTGGCAATTAGATAGGCACATTTTTAGCAAGTACACCCGGGTCATGATGCATGTATAACTATAAAATTAGAGAAATTTCTATTTTGGTGTGAATATATGAAGATAATGGCTCTGCCTTAAAATTTATCTTTGCAGCACTGAGCACATTTTCAGGCAGAAAAGAAGGGTAATAAATGCCTGATAAATGAATAAATAAAGAGTTTAATTTTATAGAACACAACATTAAATAGTAGTGCTGAGATGGTGATGATATTAATTGTATGGACAGAAAATACTCAGTTCCAAAATTATGGACCAAATTCTCTTGAATTTGTTGAGTTTCTCTAATAAAGAAAACACAGGCTTGGCGCCTCTGGGCCAGTGGCGAGGTTGCCAGCCACATACACCAGAACTGGCGGGTTGAACCCAGCCTGGGCCTGCAAACAACAATGACAACTACAGCCAAAAAATAATGGGACATTGTGGTGGAAATCTGTAGTCCCAGCTACTTTGGAGGCTGAGGCAAGAGAATTGCCTAAGCCCAAGAGTTTGAGAGTTTGAGGTTGCTGTGAGCTGTGATGCCACAGCACTCTGCCAAGGGCCTCATAATGAGACTCTATCTTAAACAAACAAACAAAAAAAAAAACAGAAAAAAAAAAAGAAAACACACACTGCGGTCCATTTTAAGTACTACTCTAACAAAATTCTGCTTTTGTTTAGGGCTTTTTGATAACATCAGGTATCTTGATAGAACACAAAAGCCTCAGGTGGACCACAGTGTACCCCAACAGTTTGAAACTTCGAGAGGATCTACAACTTAGAAACCTTTTGTTTTATATTTGCTGTAAAGTCAATATCTCTATAGTTACCTAACAGTACTTAAATTTAGCATGAAAAAGAGAGGGACAGTAGATGTTCCATGCCAATAAAAGTTACACCATGAATAGAGGAACCGAGAAATGGTGCCTGACATAATAATTGGCCACTGAGAGTCCTGGGCGTGACTTCCATTAGCTATAGATGTGACCATTTCTGAGCCAAATGAGAAATGTGGTACCCACAGACCTCAGAATACATGTCCTTGTGTTACTGCCCTATAGGGAGATATGTATGTTCATATTATGGGAATAAAATATAAAACACTTGATTTATGTGAGATCATGGTCCAAACACACATACACAAAAGACATTGTATTTCTATAATCTGAACACTGCAAGTCCTGCATCTACATGGAAGTAAATTGAAGTTATATGCAGTTACTTTCTTTAAAGATCATAGATTGAAGCTGTGGTGCCCAGTCTTTGCTGCCAATTGGAATCCCCTGGGATTTGTAACGGTGCCGCTAACTCTGCTAACTCCTGATGGGCGTCTGGTGTTCTGATCTAACTGATGGAGGTGTTAACTGGGCACCTGTGTTTTAAAAAGTCCCGCTTTTGATTCTTGTACCATCTCAGTTTAGTGACCACTGCATTCCAAGGTGGGGGAGCTAGTCTAATGTAGTATGGACAATTCTCAGGAAAGCTCGTGTAATGCCGAAAGCAGAAGAGGCTAGAATATGATTTTATACTATTGTCACCTGTACTAACATTAAAACCTGTCATACTAATCATCGATTTTCTTCTTGAGTTCATACTATAGGGAATTGTGTTGAGTGCTTTACACAGACAATTCCACTGAATTTCTACAAAATGACACATATTATCTGCTTCTCATTTCATTTTTTAAAATTGAAAGAGTCAGGTAAAATGATTTTTATGGGACCCACGGTCATGGGAATTCTCTGAAATTACTTCCATTCATTTCAGAATAACAGGGTCACGGGTTTTTTCCACACGTAATTTCAATATTTATGGAATTTTGATATTTCTACATGTTTACTTAGCAGCTTAAAACCTGGCTATTTATTTGATATTTCACAAAGCATGTTATTTTGAGGTAGAAAGACCACTCGAATTACTTTTTTTCCCACACAAAGTATTTTAAAATATGCCACTGGTGAGGAAACTTAGGTATTTAATGAGATAGCTCAAGCCTGTCTCATTTTTACGATAACATTTCTTGCTGTGTAGAAAGTGTCACATAGTATGCTGATCAGTGGGATTGAATTTATAGAAGGATGGGAAGTCAGAAAAGATAGCATTTTCTTATGTTTACCATGTTACTACCCTATCAGAAAATGAATGTTACTCAACAAATAAATATTGTTGAAGACATGAATGAACTATAATAGGCTATCCTTTAATAGTCACATGGAAAATTATGTATTCAAATAATACATACGTACCGATAATACCTGTTCCGATTACTTAGCTACTGTTGTAATAATGGGGAGCTGAATTACCGATATTGCATTGTTGGTGCTCAGAGTGAATGATCATAAGGTTAAACGTTCCTGATAAGTAGACTCGAGAAGAATAAAGAGTAGGTCTTCGATATTTGTTCTTTCTTCTATTAGAGGCCTTTTATTTTTCCTTTCTGATTTCTTATGTTGAGAGAGAATTCTGTGTTTCTAACTCTCAATTTGGGAATTTGGTTATTTAATATGCTGTTTAAATGGTATTTTAAAACAGCTATTTAAAAAACTTCACGACAAACTCTATTTATTGAATGCTTCTGTTTTTTTAAGTAAACAAAAGTATTCTTGTATAATAAAAGGAGTTCAACTTTAGGCATTAATATCTGGTTTTGCAACAAATTATAGTTTGGATCAGAAATCTCCCTTTCTGTAAAATGCATATAGTTGCTATGAAATTCATAACATCGGGGCTGTTTGTGCATAACTTAAAGATAAATCCAGTTCTGCCTTTAAATTTTAGGCCACAATCATTATTTGTGCTGTTTCTTTCATTCACTTTTTATGAACCTGAAAGAAACAAACTTAAAACAATGCTTCAGATGGTTAGAGGAGTGCATCCAATTTGACTCATTTCTTCTTTTCTTGTTTCCTTCTTTTTCTTTGTTATTTAATCTTATTTCCTAAAAGGAAAATGAAATCCAAAGAAAGGAAAGAATGTGATGTGTGTTTCAGCAGCACAGCCTCAGTGGCTATTCAGATGCTGATGTCAGAACCACGACATTGATTCTGTCCTGTCGGGAGACTGATTACATCACATCATGCTTGGCTCACTCAGCGCTATTCTGGTTTTATTCTATAGAATAATTTCAGTAACCCTCACCTTGAAATAAATCAATATAAGAATAATTTCTCTCACAGCAAATGTGTATACTTTGGCTATGGTCATTTGTACACAAAAAAGATCTCATTGGATGGTATTTAAATTTAATTTTTGCTCAAATTAAGAAAGGATTTTAAGCAGTTTGTCCATTATTTAAGGACAGATTTTGAATGCATTTGTTTTATTTTTATTTCCCATAAGAGACATTTTAAGCTTATCATAATCAAGATCAGCTGGAGAGGATACTGACAGAACTTTGTGAGTCCTCCTGAGAAGCTTTTCAGGAGGATTTCATAGGACAGAAATGAATACCTTGCTAAATTATTTATTTTAAATTTCTTATTCAATTATAATCCTTAGATCTATAGAACACCCTAAAACCGAAGGACATGACTCATAAAGAATTGGAACTTTCTAGCTTTTATACTCTAAACAAAGTCTTAGCTGTCTCATTGCCTTAAAGCGCCGTGACCAACACTGAGATCAGCCTCTGAGTTCACATCAGTCAGTCATTTGTTGTTTTGTTTCTCATGCCGAGGGCTTACAAGCTGATAATCACATGGGAACCAACTATTTGATATCCGTAAGCTTCACCCTTTGAAAATGGTAAAACTCTGTATTGAATCAGAGGATTACTTAAATTCTAGAAATACGAAATAATTTTCAAAGAAAAGATCACTGTGGTTTAGGATGAACGAGTGCCCCCTTTCTTCCCTGGTGTATCCACTCTTCCTCCATTTTGTCCGTCTCTTGGCAAACCTAACATATAATACAGGTTGGGCCTTAGTTACCCACAACCTGGCCCTCAAAGACTCACACACACAATCTCGTCCGGTATGGATATTTTCATTGAGATTTATTTGTAAAGCAAAAAATCCAGTTTTATGTTAAGTAGGTGGGTTGTTAATCTGCAAGAATGCCGTTCTCCATCAGGCCTTTATGAATTGTTTGTAAGTACCAAGCCAGACAATGAAAGCTTTATATTCATACCGTAATTAGCCAAAATAATTCTCGTTAAACTCCGATAAAAAACTTCTAGTATGAAATGAATGTAAAGTATTCATTCTTTATCTTTTTTTTTCTTCTGGTTTCATTCGAGCTCGTGTATTATTTAAAAACCGTCCTCTAAGTCGCTTTTCCCGGATTTTTGTGTTGCAGATTGAAAATGTTGATGTCTGCCTTAGTTTTCTAGCAGCCAGAGGGGTAAATGTTCAAGGTCTATCTGCTGAAGGTAAGAAAAAGCACGGTTGTGCTTTCATCAGTGCTTCTAACCATTTTTCATAACCTAAAAATGTAAGGTTGGAGCATATAGCTCCTTAATGCAATAAAGGAAATTGGTAAAGTTCCTCAAGACATAAACATAATCATTAATGCATACTTTAGTTATTTAAAGTATTTTCCATATTTTACCAGCACTGTTCTTTTCATGACTAAGTGTATGGAGGGGGTGACTCAGTTAAGCATTCTCATGTTATTACTAGGGCCTTGTGCTTTTAGACTCTTAAGTAGCCTCTCTAGATATATGCTAGGTAACAAATACATGTCAAGCAGTATAATTATGGCTCAAATGTGATTTTATCAGTAACATTTCTATAACAGAATCCAGTTGGCAACGATAGTCAAAATATTTTCTAAGTTTAAATAAATCATCATGGTTCCTTAAATAATTAGCTCTAATAGTAAGTGTTATATGTAAAGGCTTTAAACTATTCGATTTTTCAAAGATCACCATTAAAATTGACATACAGTAAAATGGGAAATGATTGAGCCAGTATTGTCATTTTTTTCTGAGCCATTTTTCTTTTCACATATAAAAATAGAAAAAGTTTACAAAAACTTGCCCTGCATATAAGATAAAATTTGCCACACTTAAGAAAACGAAATGATGTTTAAATCTTTTATGTTTATATGTCATGAAGTATTGTTATATTATACATTTCAAGACCAGAAATCTTAGGTATAGATTTAATTGCTGGTTCTGTTGCTTAGATTAACATTTGAGTAAAATTTCCCAGGACATATATGTTCCTTTCTGAATGGTTCAAGGTCGAGTAGAAATGCCAGCATTTGTTCATTTTGTGCCTCTTTTCAAATAGCAACATATATTGATATGGGCCTATTGATTTTCATTCATCTTTTAAAAATGAACAAATGCTTGTCAAAATGATTTTCTAAATTCATTACATATACATAATAATTAAATGAAAAAAATGAAAACTCTTCAAACAAGGTCATTCAGGCTTACAGGAGAAGATTAATACCTTCTCATTGTAGTTTCAGATTGCTTAGGTCGACTTTTCTATAGTACAGAAACTATGAGGAAGATCTGGGGGGAAGTAAACAAATCAGAGATTCATTTATATGAATGATTCTACCACATGGTGTGGATTACATAAATATCAGAAAACAAGGAATCCAAACATTTGTTAAGTTTCGTTTATGTCACCTCCCAAAGGGGACATACAACCTTGATCTCAGAGGAGGATTTATTTTTTTATTGTCAACAGCAACTTTTATTTAATGGAGCTTTATTTCAAGCTTTACTTCTCTTCCTAATTTTTAAGTCATAACTACAGAAGAAAAAGGTAGGATCGTGTAGTAGTCTACTTGGAGAAAAAAATTTTTTATTCAATCTTTGAAAACCTCACACTGGAGCTCCATCTGTACAAGGACATTGAACAGTTATCCAATTATTTGATCAAACGTCACATAAACTGATCTTTATTATTTATTTATATATCATAAATTAAAAAGTAAAGGATTAGAACTTTAAACATTGATGATGTAGTGTGCTTTTGGAAGATACAGAGATGAGATATACATTTGGAAGATATATACAGGGTGGCCAGAATGTTCCTGTGCAATTTAACATAGCCAACTATTTTAAGCATATTTATGTTTTTTAAAACTATTCATATACCGCGTGGCTATAAAGTTCCTGTGCAATTTTACAATAGTCAACGGAAAAAGTTGCACACGAACTTTACGGCCACCCTGTATATGTACAAATAAATTGGCAGGCGAGTGACTTCGTAGGAATGTGCTTGCTGTAAATTCAGGTAGCATTACGAGGTGCACCCACATCATTGGTATTTATAAATGCAGGCCAGCCAACACGCACGTGGGTTCCTCTCTCCAGTTCACAGCCACTGCCCTGTCACTAACTCACAGCTGTGTGTATCTGTAAGGGAAGCAGTGTGCTAAACCAAATGGTCCGTTCAAGAGAGTGAGCTTATCTGTTTACAACAAGAATTTAACTCTAGAAAAATTGTAGTTCAGGGGCAAAAAAGAATCTCTCTTTTGAGTGAGGTGTGTTTCTCTGCCCTCGGTGTTCTCATTCTCTTTAAGCTCTTTGAAAATGTTAGGGCATCTCAGCAACTCGGGGTTGTCTGAGTCTGTGACTGGGCACCGAGGCATTCCTGTCTCCGTTGAGCTAGCTGAAGATGGGTGACTCTAGTGTGTCCTTTGTGAAAGTTGTCACTTCATGTTATCCGTGTTTTGTATTTTCTGTTTAATACAGAAATAAGAAATGGAAACCTAAAAGCCATTCTAGGGCTGTTTTTCAGTCTGTCTCGCTACAAACAGCAGCAGCACCACCAACAGCAGTATTACCAGTCCCTGGTGGAGCTGCAGCAGCGTGTCCCGCATGCCTCCCCGCAGCCAGACGCCAGTCAGGCCAAAACCCAGCAAGATATGCAGTCCAGGTAAGGACGGGAAACAGCAAGTCGCTTTGAAATTAACTCATCTAAATGCAACTTGGTTTTTAAAAAATTATTGTTTACAACTGTGAAAAACATACTTATGTGATATCCGTGTGATGGGATTATTTGGCTCGTATTAATAACGTGAAAGCCACTTGTCTTTTGGTTGGACAAGCAGCATCTGTCATCTTTTAGGTAGAATATTTTGTTTGTTTTTCTGATAATTGTTCTTCTGTATCAAAGTGTGAAATGTCTCTGGTGTCAGTAGTGTGGTGTGGTGACTTCCTTCTACAGGTTTCTTTAGCATTGTGAATATGAAATTCAGTCCTAGCCTCCTGTTACGTATAATAGTTATCTCTCCTCGATGCTTCTAATTAGGTAAATCTGTCAAACATTTCCCATCTGTTAAACACAGAGCAAGAGAGGATCGAGAACACTGTTTCTGGCGTGAGATTGTGTGTGTGTATTGTTAGCACATACCTGTACGTGTGTGTCAGGCTTGAGTCTTTGGGCACACGTATGTATGTGTAGACACAGCACTGGGGGTGGGGGGTGCTCCCAAATTATGGCAACGTCCTCCCTTCTTCTATTTCAACTACTTTTGCCCAACTGTTCGAACCTGTGTTCAACCAGAGAGGCAGAGTCAGTGAGCCATATATACAAAAGGATTGATTGTGAAGAATTGGTTCATGTATTTTGGGGAGCTGGCTATGGGCAACTTTGAAATCTGCAGGGCAGCTGCGGAGGAAGGAGAGGCCAAGACTCTTACTAGGAGTTGAAACTACTGGATAGAGGTAGAATGTCTTCTCTCAAGGAAGCCTCAATTCTGCTTTTAAAGCCTTCCAACTGGCAGAATTAAACTCACTCAGATTATCTGTAATAATCTCCTTACTAAATATCTGTTGATTATGAACTGTAATCACATCACCAAAATATCTTCACAGCAACACCTGCATTGGATTTGATTGAATAACCAGAACTGTTGTCTAGCCTGGTTGACGCATAAAGGATCACAAAGTGAAGTTTCATTGAACGTGTTTCATGCAAACCGCTGCTACATTTGTTCCCATCAGTTAGTTCACTCTATTATGTAAAGTGTTATGTATGTTTTTCTCAAGAAGGGAAGATGTAAAAATATTCATCTTTAAAAATATACGCATATCTCAAACAGATGTAAATATTTAACTTTTTCCATCTTAGAAGCCAATCTTGAAGCTTAATAATGCTCAGTGAAGCGTGAGTTTGATAATTAGAAATGAGTCAAAAATAAAAATAAAACTTCAAAATAAATTTAGGCACTGCCTCCCACTCACTGTACATTGTTTAGCTGTTCTGGAAACACTTTCTCTTTCATGTATCAACCAGCCTCACCCAAACCTTGTGTCTTACTTCATTTTAAGCCTTCTTTCTTTCTCTGGATAACCTGTAAATTCTATTCCCTTGACAGAGTTTTACTTATCAGTGAATTTTTAAATTAATAAAGAAAAAATCATAGTTTTATCGGAAATATAGCAGATCACATAAAGTTTATGGAGTGATAGAAGAGAATTTTCATTATTCAATAATGCAGAGAATCTTCTGTCTTTAGCTGGTTCTGGCTGTGCATTATTAGGTTGAAACTGTGCAGGAGTTGATGGAAAATAAATCTCTATAGGGCAAGTTTCCTGGGTTTCCTTAATATAGAGAAGGAGCAAATAGGAAACATCATGTTTCATATATTTTTATTATTTTTCTGTGTGTATGGTTGGCATATAGAAATGTAGACTTTGAAAGCACCAGAAATATTTCATAGAGTTTGGTTTAAGCAATTTGAACAGTCAAGAGGCACGAATAGTAGCTGAAAATATAAAGGGGATAAAGCGATTTTATACAAAGCATGTTGGCCCAGCAGCAATATAGAATATCATTTGTCATCACTTTTCTTTACGTGATTTCTGTGTCTGTCGTGTGGAGCTTTTTGCCCAGAATTGCTTGCCCAGAACTTTTTGGTAGTTATGACCCTTTGGGGGAAATGTTTCTTTTTCTATTCTTCTTGCTAGATGTACATGGCAGTTATGAAACTGAATTTTTAGACATCAAGCCATACATAGTTTTTATACTATTTGGGAAAAGTATACAGTTTTTTTCATTGCAAGATTAGGAAAGTATTCTTTTCACCAGTCCTTTAAGACTGAGATAGACTCAGGTAATTTTTCTTTTGACGAATTGAATTTAATAACTTTTGAATTGATGGCTAACTTAATGAATGTTTACAGAGTACTAGCTTTCCTTGAAGCAGCGTTCATGACCCAGACAGAGTGGAATTCAAAGTGTTATTAGTTTCTACATAATTCGTTACATGTTTTAAAATATAATGTACGTATTTCAGATGCCAGCAGTTATTTTCATTTGTATAGCTTTGGTATGTTGAATTAATCTATGAATTAGAATTTATGTGGACTTACCTGTCACAATGATATTATGAAGTATTTTTCAAAAGCCTGTAGTAACAATATCAGAAGGAAAGTAATACAGTGCATATGTATGAGGACCAAGATAATTAATGCAGAAAAAACATCCCCAGGACACATTTCATCTTCATTCACTGGAGGTGTGAGTCGTAAATCATGATTTATGTTGCCTTTGTATTGATTTCAAAGTTCTTTCCAAGCAATTACTTTAAATGGCGTCTTGCTATATTTTCTGGATTTTTTTTTTTTTTTTTTGCTGGGGCTGGGTTTGAACCCGCCACCTCTGGCGTATGGGGCCGGTGCCCTACCCTTTTGAGCCACAGGCACTGCCCATTTTTCTAGATTTTTAACCAGAAAATATTCTTACATTTTTTCTATAGACCACTAAAAAATTTAGGACGCATTGCTTCAGCTCAAAGACAATATCTCAGTTTTGCCCTGTTAGTTTAAAATAAATTGGCACCATTGTATATATATTTATTTTACACCTTAAGAATTTTTAATTTGATTTTGCTGTTTTGAAAATAGCTCCAGATGTTCTCAATTTGAACATCTTTCATTTAAACAAATATTTTGAATCAAAGGTGAATAAGTAAAATATGTAAGAGAGAATCAAACAAGGAGGAATAAACAGAGTGGGGGAGCAATCGGCCTCTCTGCTCTCTCAGCTCCTGTCCCACCTTCGTGTGGACGTGTTCATGGCTGTGTGGCTGTGTGTGCACACAGGCCGGCGTGAGTGCACGTGTGTGAGTGCAAAGTTTGCACATGTGTGTGTGTCCTTCAGGGGGTCCTAGATCTCTTACTATATAAGAATTTCACCCAACTCCCCCCATGCTTCAGTTTTATCATTTGTTACAAATAAGAACTGGAACTGGTTCCCTGAGGTTATTTGGGGGGTCAAATAGGTCAGTACACATCAAACACTTTGAGCAAACCTGGCGCATGGCTCTTCCCAGCTCAAAACCCTGCAGATCTCAGATAGCCCCAGCTTGCTCCATGATAGGACGTGCGCCCCAGCTGGTTCCATGCCTGTGAGGTCTTTCCTGGTAGACCAGTTGGCTTACCCTCGGACCTTTTAAGTCAGTTGTTCAACTGTTACTTTCTCAAGAATGCTCCATGCTTTTAATACCATAGCCTGCCCCTCTGCACTTGCCGTTTTATTTGGCTACACTTTATTCTTTCATCATTAGCCACTGTCACTGCGGAACTAACAGTCCACTTACTCCAGTCTAGAAAGTAAGCACTGTGAGGACAGCGGCATGGGAAGTAGCCACTGTCGTACATTTCAGTACAGTGGATGACAATAAAAATGGGGTTCAGATTCCAAATGTCTTAAATCCATCACAGGGACATTTTTGGCGATATTCAGAGCCATACAAATTGAACATACTTAATATAAAAATTAGATTTTATCTGTCATTCAGATAAAATGGATGGACTTTATGTGAGTCAAGATTTGGTATTTTGCTATATTTCAAAATCTTGAGCATCATATTTGTGTTTATTGAATAAACTAACACTGGTTTTTTTTCTGTATTTATTTTTTAAATTAAATCATAGGTGTGTACATTAATGCAATCATGGGGTACAATGTGCTGGTTTTATATACAATCTGAAATGCTTCAATCAAACTGGTCAACACAGCCTTCACAGCATTTTCTTAGTTATTGTGTTAAGACGTTTATACTCTACACTTTTTCTGTATTTCTGACTTTTTATTTTGTAAGGGGTAGATTAAAGGTCCTATCTCTAATCAAGGAGGTAAATATGAGAAATATTTTAATATAAAGTGTTAAAAATCCTGTCTAAGAGTTGGAATCATAGTTAATTCCTATAGATTAAGCATCTATAGGAATATGGGAGAAATCTTATTTCCTATTTTAGAAAAAAGGTAAAAAAGAACCCTATGATTTCCAAACTTAGTAAGTTCATTTCCTTAAATAAATGTCCAGAACACTTAGGATATTTCTGCTGATCATACATTTTCATATGTTGCATTTTGACAGAGTTCTGGTCGACAAGAAAAGTAAAAGTTCAATTTCACTAAAACGATATAAAGAACCTGGCACATGAAATCAGCCAGCCACGTCCAGTCAATGAATACATGATTTTCTTGAGAATGTCTTGTAAACCTTATAGTGAAAAAATTATAAAATGAAAATTTAGGGCGGTGCCTGTGGCTCAAAGGAGTGGGGCACCAGCCCCATATGCTGGAGGTGGTGGGTTCCAACCCAGCCCCGGCCACTAGTTATATACGCGGTGTCAGGATGATAGTACATGGTAGGGTTAGGTTTTTGATTTGCTATAAGCTTATAAAAAGAAGTGATTTTTCTTAAAATGCAGGTCTTTTAGCTTAATTTTTGACCAGATTACTAATCAACTTTCCATCCTGTTATCAAATACTTGGTGAATTTTACTGACTCTCAAATTGTGGTTATTAAATCACATGAATAAATATGTTTATAGAATTAAAACATGTAAAAAAGTAACAAATGCGAAAGTAGGGGAGAGAAATTTCATAGATGATCAAAGTGGCAAAGATGGCGTTAATGACAAATCTTCCTGAATTAAACGAAAGGGTTATTTGGGGGATTTGAGAGCTTGTGATCTTTGCATATGGTCACTCACCCTTCTGCTTTCCATTTGGTAGGAGTGAATCAAGAATGTTGTTCACTTCCAGTTGAGATAAACTTACTCTTACTATGCTCACAGTTAAATTGCAAAATCCCTTGGTCCATGTTTTCTGGGTGACTTCTGTTCTCTGCAGCCCCTCTCCAAGGTCCCCGTGACCCCACCACACACGTTGCTCTTGGAACCGTCTGGGAGATTCACTCTGAAACTGGGATGGTTTACAGCTTTTTGGCCAAGGGTTATAAATCTTGAAAAGTATATAAGGAAGTTTAATTTAAGATGACAGGAAGGCTCTGGTAATTTAAGCCCTCATGAACCTGGCTTCAATTAGGCGCTTCCCTCAGTTCTGCGTTGTGCCTGTAGTGTGCACTTTCATAAATTCAGTGAATCAATTAAACTTTAAACAACAAAAGAGAGAGAGAAATTTATAAAATTTTTTTAAAAGCCAGGATTTTTAAAAAATCCTAAAGGTAAATAATTGAAGAGAGAAATTATTCTTAATTGATTGAATTTGGAACAAAGAATGTGTAATATTTAAAGAGACAGCACAAGGATGTTTGTGAGCATGTGCAAAACGTAGCCTACTGGTGCTTCTGCTGTTATAGATGAAGCTCATCTACATAATTTGGATTATTTTATAGTCAGGCAACATGGGTTTACATACTGCCTAGCCTTTCCTAGTGGAGTGAAGGAGTGATTTTTTAGCCAACTCTCTATGTTAAAACTAGTTCTTAGTTCTAACCTTGCAGTGCTGTTAACTTCCTCCCAGGAGTGCCCAAGAGACCACGTGAAGTGACTTATGATTGAAAGCTCACTTAGCGCGGTAGTTACCATATGATAGACATTCAAACTCCATCTTTTCATCTTTTCTTCTCCACTTGGGTATTATCTCCCAAGTATAATATTAATTACCTATATTGACCGATATTAAAGACCTGAAGTCAGCCACTTCTTTCTCTAAACAAGTCTGTCCACTCTACTTTAAATTTTCATAAATGTGTAGAAGTAATTCAAGCTAATAACATTCCTATGATTAAAATAGCCTGTCAATTTGCTGCCCTTCCCATGCACAATCTGATGACACAAAGGTAACTCCTTTAATTTTTTAAGTACTTTATTTAGCAGTTCTCTCACGTAGCTAAATAAACTACTTCTATCAGTAGTTTGAATTCATCATGTTGGTTGTTATCTTTGATTCTCCCTTCCCTATTTCACCCTACTCTTGTCAATTTATTTAGTAAATATTGACTAAGCACTCAGTATGTCGCAGCCCCAATTCTCTTGACCATGGAAGTATAGCAGACGACAGAATCGATTTAAACATCTCTGATGTCCTGAACCTTTCATTCTGGCAATGGGATACAATAAAAAAATATGTACCAGTAATTTGATTACAGATCAAGGAGACGAATAAATCATAAAAAGGAAATCAGATGTGTGGGAGCCTTATTTGGGCAAATTTAAACAGGCGACTGAGGACAGTTCTCCCCAAGATGATGGCACGTCACATCATGTGTGATTGTCCCGGAGGGGAGTGTTTCAGGCTGACAGAAGAACAAGGGCTTAAACCTAGAGGTAGGAGCTCATCTGGTTTCCTAAGAAGTTTTCTATCCATTTGGGATGGATCCAATGAAAGAAGTAGAAAAAGAATAAGGTGTAAGTATAATAAGGTTTGCAATGGAACTGGTAAACAGAGAAGGGGCTCTAACATTGACACTTTAGGTTACTAACATAGTATTAGCCCTTAGAAAGGGTAGCCCTTAGAAAGATAGTGTTTTCAGTCACTTAATGGAAAAATTTTGGGAGGACGAATTTGATAGGGAGAAGGTCAGATATTCACTTATTGGCATGTCAGTTCTGAAACGTCTGTGAATATTCATCTAAGTGTGAATATTAAGGAGGACAATGGAATTGCAAGGTGAGTTGAAGGGACAGATATAACCTACAGGTAAAAATTATGGAGACCAGAGCACATAGATATTTTGAAAACCTATGAAATAGACATAATAAAATCACTAAACCGTGCATAGATGAAGAGAAGAGAATTGAGGCTTTGGATCAGGACCCAGCAATGTTTAGAGGTCAGAGAGACAGCAAGACCTGGTGGAAGAGACCAAAATAGCCTTGAAAGTAGTAAGAAAACCAGGAGAACTTATGTCCTGGGGAGCAAGGGGCTCCAAAGATGTAGGGAGGTCAATGGTCATAATTTATACGTAGCCCCTTCCATCGCTTAGTCACCATTCTAAACACACAGGTTGACTTTTGCGATCCTCACGGCAGTCCACTGACACAGGTGCTGTACTCTTAATCCTGATTTTCAGATAAGGAAACTAAAAATGGAAAGGCCAATTAAATTGCAAAAAGTTTCATGGAGACAAAACTGAAACTGAGTCCAGGCAATCTAGCTGTGAAGTTTGTGTTTCTAACCATTATTTGTGGCACCTCAACTATGTGAGATGTTGCATATAAGCAGGATGAGAACAGAAATGGCCTGTGGATCTGGCATATAGACTTTGATTAGAGCTGAAAACTAATGGAGTGTCTATAAGGTAGCCACTCTAAACATGTTCTGCAGAGTCAAGGCATATGTCCTGATTCATTCTCGCCTTTCTGAATGTGTAGTGAAAGTTACTATTTGTTTAAATTGAATAGGAAAAGAATAGATGATTTTAAATATGGGCCAGAGCTCCTTTTATGATGGTTTGGAGGGAATCAGTCCAAGAAAGAAAGGGGTCTTGATATGGCACCATCTTTTTCTTTGAAAATATTTGGCTATTATAGCTTAAATGTGTCTTGCTTGTTCAGATGTTTAGTTAGTTAGTTTTGTTTTGTTTTGTTTTCCCTATAAAAATATCTGGCCATGGAGTGGTCATAGATAAGAGTTGACACACGTTTATTTAATTGTCTTTTGATAGCCCTTTGTCTCATGTACAATTTTTTACTCCAGCTTTGTTGTTCTAGATTGAGTCTTCCTTCCACATGTACACTATGGCAAGTGTTTTCTTGCCCTCCACTAATATTCTTCTCTTTATTTTCTGCTCTCCAAAATCTATTGAAGTCTCTTGCCCATTGATGGTCCCATCTTCCATCTTGTTCCCCTTCATGTTATGAACTTAAACTTTTTCTATCCCTTTATCAACACATTTGTGGCATTCTGTTGCAGAGTCTGAGTCTCAGTAGGCATGGACAGAATCATTCTTAGTGCTGATAACTTTTACTTTCCTTAACAAAACCAGAATCAATTATCCAAATTAATTTTCTAGGCATAAAATGAAAAATCATAATTTCTTTCTTTATAAAGGAATTATGAGAAGACAAACTTTTGAAGTATTAGACTGACTCTGAATTTAAAGAATTTAAGACATACCTTTTGACATAAATGTTCAGATAAAAATAATGGTGAATCAGTGTTTTATAATTTAGTTGTAACTACCAAACCTTTTTCCTATGAAATGGGTATCATAATGCGATAACTAATTTGTGATTTGCTTATTTAAAATTTTACCAAAGAATGTACTGATGGACTGTTTGTACACATTGTGAACATTTTCTCTTAAGCACTCAAAATCGGCTTCTAACTACAAATACTAGATTTTTAGTATGAAGGTGTTCTCATTTCAAACAAAGCCCTAATGATAAAGACTTTTACTTGAAATTGTACATCTTATGAATGATTATATATTAATTTTTTTCTACTATAGACTGACTTATTTTCAACTTATTAACTTAATGGAACCTGCAACTTTCTCAAAAGCTGTAATTGATTATGGCTGAATTAATTTCTGGTAGTCAGGTCTACATGGGAAATTTGGGGATGACTGGGTAAGGATAGGATTGGATCTAGGGGACTTAAATATTTCAGCAACTGAAATAGTCTTGCCCATGAGGCTATAACAATAAGATATGTCTTCATTATAAAGCAAACCTTCAACATTTGCCTCTTCATATTACCTTTCCTCTACTTCCACTTCTGATCATCCTACTCCCCCTCTAATTAACCTTCCAGTCTCATAAGATGTAATTAAAACAAACAAACAAACAAACAAACAAATAAACACAGTCCCCTCTCTGCAAGGCTGTGGGGCAGACTCTGGACCCACCATGGGAGAGAGGTTTTGAGACTCCAGCCACCTCTTAATACACATGAAGTTGATCATGCTGATGATTGATTTGCTTTGTGGTAAATGGGAAGAAGCTTCAATAGAATAAATTCCCTCATAGATCTTCACATACTTTATTGACATGCACTTCAATGATTATTTTAAATCTACTAATTAAAGGCAATTCTCATGTTCATATTTACTAAGAAATCTTTGTTTTTAACATACTTTTTGCTGAACAATGCTTCTTAAGTCTTCAGAAGTATTATATAACCCCATTTTTCACTTATCAGGCTAGTCTTTGCCAAAGTTAGTTTAAATTTCTAGTTTGACAAAATAAATTTCATCTACCATTTTTTAGGGCCCATTTTCTTCTAAGATGGCTGCATTAGAATGTACTTTGGCAATAGACCTTTGAATGTAATGAGATGTAATGTAACTCCCTAGTGAAAATTGTACATGGAAAAAAGGCCATGTTAACAGCATAGTATTTTAAACAATTCTTAAGTAAAAGTATTGTGGAAAATCCTAATTTATGGTAATATTGTGAAAGAAATATGACCCTGAGTTCTTTATCTTGAAGTCTGACATTCCTTAAGAGCAAGAGACTTTGATACTATAAAATGTTACAGAGGTGACTCCTTCTTAAGTTACTGTTTTGAGATCTCACAAAAACAGACCATGCAGGTGGCCTTATTAACTGTCTGTAGAAATTTAAGATAAGACAAAGGTTAAAATATATTTTCATACCATATTTCACTAATGGAGTAAGTTATCACAGTAACCTGTCTCAAATGCAATTGGGATGGTATTTCAGCCACCCAGTTACTAACAAGAAACACATGTGGAGAAAGCTGTTTCTAGTGACTCACTTAGGGATTAAGCAATAACGATTTTCAGTGAATTCTCAGCAAAACTTAAGTATTCAGACCAAGTATTTTATCACATGCTCTGAAGTGAGGACAGTTGTTGCAAATGTTTTAAATATTTTTTCAAGAGACATATAAGGTTGTGAAGTACAAAAGATACATTTGCAGAGGTGGTACACACCTCTGTCTCTCTTAGGCTAATAGCTTGTCAGTTACCTTTTCATAGAAGTCTACAGGGATCCTGCAGTAGGGAGAATCTTCATACTAAATGGAGAATTTGTTTAAAGGCAATCTTTAAATCTCAGTTCTGAACATATAGTTGCTTTTCTACCTTGAGCAATCAGAGAACATATAAAGAAACTTGTTTATCTCATTCTTACAAATCTTTAGTGAATATATTCACCATTGTCGATGTGTGTTCTTTTGTCTAAAATCCCTTGGTATAAGGGTTTTTAAAAATATATCTTGGGTAATTTATTCATGATTTTTCTTATAAGCCTTGTTCAGTGAATTAAAGTGAAATAATTCCCACCTTTTTAACGTGATGCCATTTTATAGAGGTGAAATAGGCCACTAAAATCAAAACCCAAGAAATGTGTTACTTTATATTCTGAGATTTGTTTCTGTGTACTCCTCCTTGCTTCCTTGGGAGTCACGCTGTTTAAAGAGCAAATGTGACATTGTGATGAAGAATGCTTCTCTTTTTCTGTGGGAATCAAGAGGACTACGTGTCTGGCTATATCGTGATTTTGTGTAGGGATTTCCACACTTATGGTATGTTACTATGACTCCAAGACAGAAGGTTAACTAGACAAGGCAGGAAATAAAGATTCTAAAATACTTTTTTTTTTTTAATAGACAGAGTTTCACTTTATCACCCACAGTGGAGTGCTGTGGTGTCACACAGCTCATTGCAACCTCTAACTCCTGGGCTTAGGTGATTCTCTTGTCTCAGCCTCCCAAGTAGCTGGGACTACAGGCGCCCACCACAAGGCCCGGCTATTTTTTTGTTGCAGTTGGCATGGGCCAGGTTTGAACCCGCCACTCTTGGTATATAGGTCCAGCACCCTGCCCACTGAACCACAGGCGCTGCCCTCTAATATACTTTTTTGTAACATTCTCGATGTACATGAGTTTTTAAAACCTATGAAAAGTGAAGATTGTTTTCAAATTCTACTTCACACTGATAAACATAGTTTGTTCAACTACTTCTGTGTTAAGTACTTCTGTTTAAAATATTACTGTCTATGCCTAATTTTTATGTTGTGATGAACCGACCACTGTTTAGTGGGTAAGTCAGTGCGCACCATATGGCTTATTGAAAGATGACCCTGTTGCTGATGAGCCTTCTTATATTACGTTACAGCTTAATGTTCTTTTCCATTGGTGATTTGAAAGTTCATAGGTGACCTTCCCACAGATAAAGTGGCCACACAATGTGCCAAGAGTTGCATTAGACATGTGGTTGAGATCCTGATGTTGTTTCTTTCATGTTGCCCGCGACCTTACAAAGTACCTAGAAATGTCAGTGGATCATTCAGTAGGTGTGTTAGCTAATTGAATAGAGTAGAAATTGCTCAGTGACCAAAGTTAGAACACATGGCACATATGAAATCACTGATGAGGGAAATGCCATCCCACATTCAGGAAATTGCAGCTATTTGGCTGAGGACAAAGTTGAAGTAGAAGTGTATTCTGGATATTTATCACTGTTAATAAAAACCCCACAGTATAGTACAGTGTTCTTCAACCTTCATATCTCACGGCGCACTTGAACCTATAGTTAAACTTCCAGGGCACACTTAAACTATGTTGATCCAAAAAAGTATAAAAAATAATATACTTACTGTGCTTTGAACTTCTTTTGAAAATAATACTCTTTTAAAATTTTCACAGCATACTAGTTGAAAATCACTGATCTAGTGGCACAAAAAAATAACCATCCATTATGCTCATGGATTTTGTAAAGCAAGGAGTCAGGCAGAGCACAGAAGAGATACATGTAACTTGTCCTTGGTCCATTATGGCAGCTTCATAATGGGGAAAGGATGGAACGGCTAGGGTGTCTCAAACTTCTGGGAGCCAGAACACCTCTGGATGGAGATCCACTTCCATGAACTCCTCGGTCATGGGTCTGATTAACTGAAATAGTGACTGCTCATGGCACTTCCACATGGTGGCCTCTGAGGCATCCTACTTCATAGATGGTGGATCTTCTTAGATAGTTAAAGAAGGCACAAGCCCACCCACGTTCAAAGAGGGAGTGGGCAGAACAAAGGCATCACCTTCCATGGAAGGGCTGTGGGGGAACTTACCACATTCTCCTGCTGAAATTATCTCAGAGTGTAATGAGAGAGAGAAGACAAGAAGCAGGCAGAGGCCAGTTAATGGAGGCTGTGAATTCTATGCCAAGAAGCTGGGACTTGCTTCTTGAATGTAAAGGAAAATTGCTTTGGAGATTTTTTAACAGAGGGAAAGTGAGGCTATTTGTACTTTAGAAAGACTGCTGTGGTGACAGGGTTGAGAATAGATGTGCTTTGGGGAAAGGAGTAGGGACAACACTGCACCTATAGTGATGAGAGTGGACAATTTAATGTTCATGGGCAAATTTAAGATATTTTTGGATTATGGATTATGGACAGTTTTGAGACATATAAGTTCTGTAAGGTGCACCCTGTGTGTGTGTGTGTGTGTGTGTGTGTGTGTGCGTCATTCTGGGATGGTGGTTCTTGGAGGTCCTACTGGGACAGTTCTGATGATTTTTTTGTTGAGTTAGGTCCCATAGGAATTTCTATTGTTGACTTTGAGAAGCAAAAAAAGTGAATAGTGTCCATAAAAATTGAGGGAGAGAAAGATTTAATTGCATTTGCTTTCAAGAAATTATGGTCTCAAGGTAATTATAAGCTAGGTTTTAGCTATTTAGTTAAAAACTTAGCCAGTAACCTGAAAGGGCCATGCAGATGGGCTTTCAAGGAAGAATATAGTTAACATTAGAAGTGATAGCTGGGAACCTGAGGGTGTGGCTATTCTGTAGAAATCACAGCTTATCCAATTTTATTCTGCATAGGAATCACCCGGGGTTTTGTTAAAATGGAGTTCCTGGTTCTGTAATCCGTGGTGGGAGCTGAGACTCTGCATTCTTAACAATCCCAGAAGATGCCAGTGTGGTCCACAGACCTCGTTTGCAGTAGTGAGGCCCTAGCGGTTAGGAAACATGGCTAACCACAGTTTAAGGCCTATTTATTTTGAGAAGTTTTCTTTCCTTATAATAAATGAATCTTATTATTCTACATGGAAATTCGCACTGAGGCTGGACTGGGAAGTCCTGGCAGTTTGCACTCTTTTGTGTTTGAACACCAGGAGAGTCTATACTTTATAAAGAGATTCCATAGATAGTTTTCTCCTCCACCCTTCTGTGTTCAGGGAAGATAAAGAGCATCCCTTGATAGAAACATGAACAGCTACTGCCCTTGGTAAGCGTCAGAGCGAGGCTCAAAATCAAAATATTCCTTCTGTGCTTTTGCTGCAGATATTTTCTGCCCACTCTTAAACTATAACGAGGATTGTTTGACAACATTTCAGGGAAAAAAAACGAATAACACGTGATCTTCATTCCAGATGTCTGAAAACTCCAGTTTACTGGTTTTCCGGCTCATTTTATTACACACACTTGCCTCAGGACCATGTCTACATGTTCCCGGGGCTGTTTTGCTGCTAAGCAGCAAGTTAGCTGTGCCTCCTCGTCTGGTCTGGCACACACACGTTACAGACTTCAAACTGGGACATGGAGTTCTGAGAGCAGTGCAGAAAACGCTTTTCTGCTGTCCAGAGAGGCAAAGACAAAGAAGAGAAGTAAGGTACATAAAAGCTAGTATGAAGGAAAGATCCTGAGTTAGATCAAAAAAGTTAACAAGAGACCTGGGGAGTGAGGGATCACGTGAGAGTTTAAAAGAGAAAAGAGAACACAAGAGCGACCTGGTGACTGGAGAGTTAATGTTGCTGTCCACCCATGACCGCATGGTTCTAAGGCCGATAATAGCTTACATTGTGGATAACATTACAAATGTTCAAGTAAGCCTTCCTTACTGTCGTCCTATCTTCTTTTCAGATGAGGAGACAGAGACAGGGAGAGGTAACAGACATTTAAAGCATCATTACTAAGGATACAAAAACAGGTTGGCGGCAAAACTAATTAGAACCAGCAATTACCGACTTTCTAATTAAATTATTCATATATACCCATGCACACACACACGCAGACGTGTGCACACAATGCCTTGGACATGACCCAGTATCACAGAATGCTTGAGTTTGAAGCCAGTGTAACGCTTTATCCCTGAGGGAAGCTTAAGAGCCTTCCAAAAAAATAAAGAAATTGGTTTCCAAAGAGTCCATGCCTCTTGCCCGTAAGCATCTGGGAATGATTTAGAATTATGTAACGATAGGCCGGTGATTTTTGACAGGGCAGCTGGAGGAAGTGTGATTGGTACAGCATGTCTTTTAGTAGCTGATATTATGAAAAATTCATGAATTGATAAGCCCAGTGAGTTAACTGGTGAAATAATATTCTCTTTATTTCTTTATTCTTAATACTATAAGTATTAAGTAAGTCTTTTCTGGAATCATGATGTTACCCTATAAACAAACCTACCAAAACTATTCTTTTGGATATGCTAAACAACTACATGTGGAAGAGTAATTACTTTCTAAAGGATAGTAATAATACAGAAGAGTGGTTCTTATCCTATATTTATATTTTAACATACTAAATTCCATTCATATTTCTCCCAGACCCACCAATCAGATTCAACCAATATAAACTCACAAACGACCTCACTTACTTATATCTAACCCTTCCAAGCCCCTAATCCCACTATGATTATTTTGAATCAACCACTTAGCCTCATTTTTTAAAGAAATTTAAAGTTGTATCTCCAAGAGGTCAAATTTCTTTCTAACATATTCACAGTTCAAAATAATTACCACACTTAAAAAATTAATATTAATTACCTAGTTTAATATCCAGGTATTAAAACTCCCTCAGTTTTCTCGTAAAATTTTCATGTTGCTAGAGTCAGGATCCAAATAAGGCTTCTACCTTATAATGTGTTGTATGTCCTTACAAGAAAGACACCAGGGTTTTCCACCAAAGTTTTTTCTTACAATTTTTATGTGAAATGAATAGAGTCATTTGTCCTGTTGAGTGCTCCACTGTCTGTGTTTTCATTGTTCTATTTCTGGGATATACATCTGTGAAAATTGTTTTTGTTGCCTAATCAATAATTGTATTAAGGCTACATTCTCCATTACTGTACTTACTGTTGACTAGTGAGATATGACATATTATGTTTTCAAAATGTATTGGTGTTTTTCTTTTTAATAGGAGAAAGTTGGCAGTGTCAATATCTATAATAGTTGCAGTTCACTTGATTGAATCACAAATCGGCAGGCATTTTATTTCCTATAAATAATCTCAAAGTATTCGGTCTATTTTAATTTTGTCAAATCGAGCACAATATTTCAAGTATATTTTCAAGGATATTTTCTGATAAATTGTTATACCTTTGAGAAACCTTGTTATGTTTACAGGTTTAAATAGCTTTTATTTATTTTTTCTTACATGAGAGGGTATAAGCACAGTTATGGAAGTTAGAGATTCAATATGGTTCTAGGAGCTAGTGAAACGTTGCATGGACTTGATGTCATTGAAGATGGTCCTTGAGTAATGGATAGAATTTGTTATGATACATACAGGTAGGAAGTATTTCTACAGGAATTATAGTATGAGTAAAGGCACAAACTAATACACCAGTATAAGTGAGGTAAGAACACTTCTGGGCACAGAACTTATAAGGTCACAAGGACAGTAGAACATAAAGGTAGAAATGTAACAAGTATTTTGTAAAGGCCCTTGAATATCAAATTTTACTTTGAATCTACTACTGGTCAGATGGATGGAAATTTACTGTGCGTCTTTGGACTTTTCCTTCTTCACTTTAAAAGCCTAGATACATTTTATTGTCCCTTCTGGTTCTAATAATCCATTCTGAGGAATGAATGTGATGAACAATATAACATCTGAATTCCTCCAGGCCAGAGGTGTTGTGGAGAGTGTTGAAGGGTTGAATTAGCATAATAAGCATAGGACTTGAAGGACAACATGAATGCCAATGGATTTGTAGACATCAAATCACCATGACTAGGTGTTAATCACACTTCTGCAGTAATTGAAAGAAAAATGGAAAGCGTCCACTATTGAAGTTTCAGTCCCATAGGATTAATGAAGTGTGGTCCTCTGTGCTTGCTTTGGCCCTATGAATAGACATAAAAAGAAGCCAAAGAAAGGAATTGATAAAAAATTGGAGGATAAAAGAAGGCAAATGATAACTTTGGTGTGTAAGCTAGAAAGAAGGTCACATAAACAGATAAGTCTGTTATTCAGTTGATATGGATGGACGGAAATACAAAACAGGTTAATTCTAGAGGGTAGGATTTTAGTTGAAATTTTAGTAGGAAACGAATTACTAAGTCAATGCTGTATAAACGTGTAGAGAATACATATTCTTGGGAGAAAAATCATTCCTTTAAGGGATGGAGATAAGCAGACCCAGTAAATGAAAGAGCAGTGAACAAGAGTGAGGTCAACAACTCACATGAGTGCACTGGAGACAGTCGGTGAAAGGGAGAAGTTCAAAACAGTGGAGGAGCGACATGGTCCAATACAAATACTTCAGAGCACGGTGAGAGTTGAGGAAGATTCTTGTGTCCTTGAAGGTAACAGCTTCACGAGTGCATGGAAAGCAAGGCAGAAGCTGACTATTAAGGGATTAAAGAGAGTTTGGTACAAGATATGGGCACTTATTCTTATGTAATAAGTAAGAAAATACACATGAACCAAAACACCAAGCTGATTTTGGCTAAGTAACTCAACTTGTCTGGACTTGTTGATTTTCCTGTTCTATAGTAGGAAATGTAATATGCCATTTCACTAGAATCATAGGGGAAAAATCAATAAGGAGATTTAGCTTCCTGAAAGGAAGTATAAGGTCTCATTGTTGTCTCCATGACTGATATTTGTGTTCAAGGTATGGAACAGAAGAGAGCAAGCCTTTGTCTAGTTCTCTGAATCTTGAGTTGGCAAGGAGACTGAGAAATTCACAGATTTTTCTTCATCTTGGATGCTTTTATATTTTTCATTTACTTTAAATTACTACTTCATCACATTAAAGCAGTTTGGCTTTTATTTGTAAATTATGCTCTGAAATTATTCTTGAGATAGTTTGTTCATCTTTAGACAACTTTCTCAAAACCCAGGGTAGTCAGATGACAGCATGAACTATGGCAAATAACGACATATCACATGCCAATGTCAAAACCAAGTGCTCTGTGAACCTGAAAGGACCCCTCCACGTGGGATGTGTTCCCCCTTGAGTCAGTTTTAAGGACCTGCATGTTCCCATCGGTGACAGGCTCAGTGTAATAAGATCTAACTTAGAAAACATATCATCTTCCTAAGTAATTCTTTCCTTCACTAAAATACTCTCCACTTAGCAGCAAAGCAGTTGATTTAACTGCAGCAAAATTTCAAGTGATTCCAACATCCCCCATGGCAGTGCTGTTTCCTGGGAGGCCTTGGGGTCTGTGTGTGCACAACTGGCTTCACGCAGGCATCACAGTTCACCTGAGAAGTGGTTCTCCACTCAGGCATCAACCCATGACCATGACAGGGTGTGTGAACACGTCCTGGGCATATTTGGTCTAACTATATCCCTCAGAACACCGATTGGAGAACTCTCGGGTAACCTAGAAGTAGTTTAACTTAAGGTACAAAGTTTCATTTTGTTTATGAAGGATTGCTCTTCAAAACTTGATTACATAATGCTCTCCTGCATGTTTGAATAAAGATTTTAATTTAAAAAGTTATTAAAAATGGGATTCAAGAATGCCCAGGAGCTGGTATTTATATGTGTGGTTTGTTTTTGAAGAATGTAATGCCACCTGCATTTGGATTTTGTATAGATCTTTCTTTCATGGCTCACTTCTTGAAAAACCCCTTGTGCTAAAGACCAGCAACAACTTATTAGATTGAAACTGTATATATTGTTCATTGCTTGGCTTCCAGAATAACATTTTGATTTAAGAAGCAAATTAGGAAAGTTTACTCAAGAAATTGACCCTCATCTCGTGTTCTTCTTTTTCATTTTAACCTTTTTAAGAAAGAGATATTCCAATCATGTAAGTGAAACTCTCAGTTCCCCTAAAATTTCACAGTCACTTACTAATGTTGAATTTTTTATAAGGTGAAATAATACTATTTTGATAGTATTAACATCACAAAGTCATAATTTTAAAGTCTCAATGATGACACATTTTATTATGGGGGTGCACTGTATTATTTTGTGGTGCTCTCATAATCGAAGGTCACATTGTATATGTTGCATTACCATAATTTTCTAATTAATTTGCTCTTTATACGTGTTTATGTGTGTTCCAATTGCATTTCATTAACTCATAGTTTTCTTGTAAGTTTGTTCTTTCTTTTCCATGTTCAAAGAATCTCTTTAATTCAATTTCTCTGTTTCTCCTCATACAGTCTGGCAGCCAGATATGCAACTCAGTCTAATCACAGTGGAATTGCAACCAGTCAAAAAAAGCCTACTAGGTCAGTTAATATTCTCTAATTTATTGCTTCTTAGTGATATTCAACTAAATACTTAGTGATATTTCGTCCTATTTAATTTTTTTTTAAATGATACTCTTCTGAATGAAAAGTCTGCAACACTGAGGTTTTCCAGGCAGCTTTCCATACATGGCCTCAGGGATGAGCATGTTTGTATTAAATAACTAAATGGGTTTGGTCTCTTTTTAGTCTAATTGTATTTAGTGATAGGACTGGGCTGAAGTCTGAGTTTTAGGGTTAGAACAAATAATAAAAATAGTTAATTGGAAGGCCTCATCTGTCCAGGTCACACAATCTGGAAGTTATACAATGAGATTGCGTTTCCTTTTTGAGATGGGTATGCATTAAGTATTGTATATTTTAAAGAAGAATTGAAAAATATTGGTAGATTTTGGTTGGGAAGTTAGTACTGGGTCAGCATGGACTGGTTTTCTATCTATTATAGTTTACATTTTTGCCTGTTTATGACTCATGTATTTTAAAAATGGTCCACTAAAATAAAAGCATGTATACTGTTTGGAAAATAATGATACAGAAAAATATGTCAAAAGAGTAGATTTTTATAACAAAGTTGCTGAAGCTGTGATGGTATCATAGAACAGGCAAGTAAAGCCCCAGGGCCGCACTCTGCACCTCTGAGTAGCACGTGATTCTGGGCGCCCTATTCCTCGCTGGGGAGGGACCCAGTGGCTCCTTGTTACAAGGCTCCGTTAATGAATCGTATTACACGATGCTTGACCACAAGGACTACTTTTGATGCTTTGATTTGAGGTAGGTGCTTTTTCCCTTGCCTTGGTTTTCTGAATTACACTCATTTTTATAGTAGTCACGAAGATTCTGGAGAGACAAAATGAAAGAAGGTATTTAATTAAAAACTAAAATAAGTGATATGAATTAGCCATGTGTAAGAAACAGTGACCTGCCATGTCCAGTGAGCAAATGAGGATTTTATTACTTCTTCTAATCTCAGGCATATAAAATCCATTTTAAGTACTTTGTCTTGATAGGACCCCTTCCTCTCTCTCTCCTTGTCTCTCTCTTCACTTCATCTCATTTCCCTTTTATTATTTGATGAATGATCTGGAAGCTCTGGCTGCCTGTCAAATTAGGGTAATGAGAAGAGCAAATTCATTTTTTAATTTGTTTTAATTTGTTCTTCTGAGGACTGAAGATCATTCGGCTTCATGGGTCACCGTAAAGACTAAAATGTATTTTAATTGCTTTCTAGAAATGGGTCAGTGTTCATGGCTCGCAGGGCAGGTTTTGTGACAAAATTTGTTTCTACATTGAGTTTGGAATGGATTTTCTGTCTATGGCTATTCCACAGAAATAGTTCCCAGATTACTATGATTGGGATTATTTGGCCAAATTAATCAGTGGAGTTCTTTCTGCAGAGTGCAATCACTGGTACTATAAATTCCTAGTGTCTGTGGATATTGTGCTATACTTACAAACCCTTCTAGATTCATTAGAGCAAACATTGAATGCTGGAAGCATTTGGAAAAGATTCTAATCTTGTATATGACACAACCTCTAATTAGCAAAATAGCTGAAGGGACTATCTATTAGCCATATTTATTTAAAGTCTAAAATGCAGTCAACATTTTGAAACCATTAGCTATTCTGAAAAAAATCAACACTTTCCATTTTAAGCTCTTATTTGATTTTTCCTGATGTTCATTCCATTTTGCAGTGCCTGTTACTATTATAAAGCATTTATACTGTCTAAGGGTTTGATTTTCTAATGATCTATGGGAAAATATACTTAAGTAGTACTATAAAGGTGAGTTAAGATGCCAATATTGTAACAACTGCAATGTGAAATTTTGATATATTTGGCACCAAGATACCATGTGTAAGCAATCTTTTAATTAAAAATATATTTTAAAAGAACTGTAAAAAATATTCAGTACTGTATTTATGTGTTCTGGGTTGTTGTTTGTTTTTCTCTTCAAATACAATTTTTCTTTTCTTTTCTTTTTTCTTTTTTTTTTTCTTTGAGATAGAGTCTCACTTTGTCACTATCAGTAGAGTGCTGTGGCATTACAGCTCACAGCAACCTCAAACTCTTGGGCTTAAGCAATGCTCTTGTCTCACCCTCCCCAGTAGCTGGGATTGCAGGTGCCCACCACAATGCCTGGCTATTTTTAGAGATGAAGTCTCACTCTGGCTCAGACTGGTCTTGAACTCATGAACTCAGGTGATCCACCCACCTCGGCCAGAGTGTTGAGGATTACAGGTGTGAGCCACTGTGCCAAGCCTCAAATAAAAATTTTCAAAGTAGTATGCAGTGACTTTTATATGGCAATAACAAATACTAGTAAAGTTGTTGTCCACCTTCAATATCATATTTTCCAAATATATTTAAGAATGTCGATGTTAGAGGCCTGGGCATGGTGGCTCACACTTATAATCCTAGCACTCTGGGAGGCTGAGACAGGTAGATTGCCTGAGCCTAGCAGTTCAAGACTAGCAAGGCCCTATCTCTAAAACAGCCAGGCATTGTGGCCGGCACATATAGTCCCAGCTACTCTGGAGGGCGAGGCAAGAGGATGGCATTTATCCAAGAGTTAGAGGTTACTGTGAGATATGATGCCAGGGCAACAAAGTGAGACTCTGTCTCAAAAAAAAAAAAAAAAAAAAAGTTGACAAGTTTTTAATTTCTAGTTTTTAATATACCTGAATTTAGTTTATGATAACTACATGATGTATGCTGGTAGTATAAAATCAGAATCTAGTAATTGCACATTTTATATCAATTTCGTGAAATAGTTGACAATTGAAATCTTAATGTGAGGATTGCATAAACAGTGAAATAAATGATCCAAATTGGTGTTTAATTGTAGTCCAATGAAATAATGGTAGGTTATTAGACCTCATAATATTGCTGTTATAAGAGAGACTCTATATATTTCCTCGTGTTCTGTTTTTCGTACACACAGACAAGCCAAAGATGCTGGCACTGTAGGTAAATGGTCATTCAGCTAACAGCAATATTCTTCTGAGACCTGCCTCCATTCTTGTTGTATCTCCTCTGTGATCTGTTAGCTATAGTTGGGAGATGACCACACAACTACAGCTGGCAAGAAAATGAAAGAGTTTTGGGGTGAGGCAGACCTGTCCCAGAGCCATGTTTTAATTAAAGTAGTGATTAGGTTAAGTAGTCAGTAAGCATTTGCTGTTCCCAATTTTTTAGTAACTTTATTCTTATGAAACCTCGTCATTAATGCATAACCTGGCGAAGAATATTGCTAGCTGAGATAAAAATAGCTGCCCTGTACAGTGGAAAGAATAACTTAACACCACCTGCAAGTTGCTGTATTAATATGCTGAGGTCATAATAAATTTAAGTTTTATTGTTTCTCTGACTTTTTGTGCAATTATTATGGTACTTCTTAGGCAAAGTTTTATTTAACAGGGGTAGGGTAAGTATAACTTTTTAAAATTATTTTGATTATTTTATGATTGCTACTCTCTGGGGACATGCTTGTTATGAAATGAAGCAATACTTTTCCGAAGCTCTCCAACCTTATTATTTAGCTATTTTATTTGTCACTTAAACTACCATCCTCTGCTATATAGATGTTAGAACATCAGATATGGGGATTTTATTATTAACTCTAACCTGCTCAGACCCTGCTTACCTCTTTGTAATGTATGATAATGATGTAACTTTTCTCATGCTATTTCAGGCTTCCCGGACCCTCTAGGGTACCAGCTGCAGGCAGCAGTAGCAAGGCCCAGGGAGCCTCTAATTTAAACAGGAGAAGTCAGAGCTTCAACAGCATTGACAAAAACAAGCCTCCAAATTATGCAAATGGAAATGAAAAAGGTAAGTTTTCACCCGTTTCGTCATTATGACCGAGGCTAACTGGGGGCTTGTGAATTACACACTGTCTAATATTTGAGGACCGTAGCAGCTTTGCAGATAGAAATCTTATCAGTAGAGTTGAATCATGTTTCCTAAGCACCCCCACACCTGAATTTTAGCTTTTTTGTCCAAAGAATATTTTAAGCAAATAAACTCACTTATTTTAAAGTAGTTATATACCCAAGAATAAAGTGTTTCTCAAAAACAGTTTCTTCTAGGAGTATATACATAGCATTTTCTTACGCCCTTGTATGTTTTCTGAAAATGTATTCCGAAATCATAAAACTATATAGAATTTATTTGAATCCTTAGATTCAGTTAATGTAAGTTTCACAAATGTCGTGGGTAGTTAAAGTCAGAGCATCGGAAGTTAAAACATAATGGCAATAGGTACCGTGTTCCCCCCAAAATAAGACACTGTCTTATATTTATTTTTTCTCAAGAAGACACACTAGGGCTTATTTTCAAGGGATGTCTCTGCACTGAAATGCATGGCGTGGGTATGCATAGCCATGCCCATCACTAGGTCTTATTATCAGGATAGGCTTATTAATAAATGCATAGAAATCCTGCTAGGGCTTATTTTGGGGGTAGGTCTTATTTTCGGGGGAAACATGGTATTTGTCTCTGCAAGCAGCAGGTCCTGGGAATGTTATGGCCCAGTTTTCTGAAATTTGTCTTATTTTCTTGAAATAGTACATAATATAAAATCACATGAAAATTATTAGAGGAAAAAAGGCAATCAGTGGGAGTTGTATTTAAAAGCCACATTTTAAGTGAAGTACATGCCACACAATTCTCTGTGACATGCAAAACGTCCAAAAGCGTCCCCGGCTTGCTGTCTACCACTGCATAACAGAGCCCAGCATGTGAAGTTGACACCCAAGTCGTGACAGAATCAGTGTTTTCATATTGCTAAAATGTCAATCGTCTCTCCATAGTATCAAGCTCTACCTGGAACAACGCCTAAAATTAAAAAGTGACACAAATGCGTAGGATTTACTCAGTAGAATGCTTGACAAATTTGGTTTGAATAGTTCAACCAAAATGGAAACACTTTTCTTCAGATTGGACAATTGCAAATCATTTCAGATAGGCAAATGTTTAGACGGCTTGCTCCTGCTCAGGTGTGAATTGAGGGACACAATCTATGATCTAGGCATCCTTTTGTGAAAATGTCCCGCTCCACTGAAGACAAATCCGCACAGACTGTAACCCCTGAGAGCAGAGTGATGAGTCTTGATCCTTGCAATATCCCCAGCTCTTGAGCTGAAGGGAACATTTTTTTTAATGTGTATTTGGAATTTAGGAGTTTATATTTAAAATATAAAATAATATATTTGATTTAAGGTACAAAGAAATATTACTGACGCCATACTCTTCTGGGGGTGGTGGTGGAGGATGACAGTTCCTTATTAGAAAAGCATCCCCCCCCCGTGACTTTTTCAGAAAGTGTTACATTAGTTCAGGCTGATACTTCCTGTACATGGTATGATTTCTAAAGGAAGATAACAACCTTAGGAATAGAGATGAATTGGTCAGGTGTGGTGGCTCATGCCTGTACTCCTAGCACTTTGGGAGGCTGTCATGGGAGGATTGCTTGAGGCCAGGAGTTCCAGACCACCTGTTTTCCAGGATAACACAGTGAGACCCTATCTCTATTTAAAGCAATTATCTAGATATGATAGTGTGCCCCTACAGTCCCAGCTACTTTGGAAGCAGAGGCAGGAGGATCGATTTAGCCCAGGAATTAGAAGTTACAGTGAGCTGTGATAATACCACTGCATTCTTGAGGCAATAGACTGAGACACTGCTTCAAAAAGAAAAAGAGAAAGAAATAGATAACTATACATGTATTGAATGGACTTCCAAAGTGTCTGTTTAAGCTACATTATGCCACAGTTATATAATATTTTACAAGAAATCATTAATGTTGGCAAAGAGACTTACAAATGCTAGCAATTTCATATTATAATGTATCTGAATATTTCTATAATGTAAGAATCTTTTCCTAATTTCATTTCTGTGTCTAAAAGTAAAAATCCAAAAATAGATAAGCATTAGCATTCTTCCATGGCCACTTTAACCTCTCCTAGGTATGCCCAGGAAGTGGTGAGAAATAGCAAGTAGCAATATTTGTAATAACCACAAGGTGGAGACAGATGTCATGTAATGTGCAGCCTTTGCTCATCCGTGTAAAGCAGATTTCCTTAGGTCCGTATCTGTAGCAAAATATATGGTTTCATGTTAATTCCAACTAACTAAAAATTCCAAAACATTTAAAGTGTGTGATCCCACATCGATATGTTTGTAATATATCAAATATAAGCAATAAAAGTCTATAAATGGCCAATGGTAACTAGAGCTCAAGTTGCAAATGATGCAGCCATCTGGAATCTGTTTTGCATGCAATGTAGAATCTGTTTTTAAACATGGAGTTACAATATTACATCAGTACATCCAAGATCTATATTCCTAAATTACCCGTTATGCCATGCTCTTTACAAAGCAATAATAAATATAACATACAGAGTAATTTATCATTTATTCTATATTCAAATAGTATTTTGATAAAGATGTTTGATATAAACTTACTAACATAGCATAACTTATGTAGAAACGTAAGATTCCATCTGCTGATAAGCTGATCTCTGTAACATAGTAGTTTGCACATATATCCTGGGTCTGACCAGGCAAGGTGAAAATTAAAGAATTTTCAGAGTTTACATTGTTATAATGACAGAAATCAGAAAGTACTAAGTTCAATGTCCCAATTTTGACTGTTATTCCTCTTTAGTTATTAAAAATTAAAACATTCATATTATTATTAATTTGTTCATGAATAAATTAAGATATTTTATTTGAAGGATGCACGAAATTACCTGCAATGCGCTCCTTGAATACTTCCAAGATGGAAATATACTTTCTACATTCTTTACCAAGTCTGAAGAAATGAGTTATATAAATCAGTTCAGGAATCTATAGGTTTTGTAATCAATAATAAAGGTTTATTCACAATTATCATAATTTTACTTTCTCATGTGAGGAAAACAAACTATCAAAAACATAGCCATTTTTCATACATATGATTTCTTTTTAAAAATAATAGCTCTTATAAAAATGGAATGAGATTTAATGAAAGGAAATCAGTAGAGAATCACACTGTTCTTTAAAAAGATACATCTAATATCATTTTACTAGTGATGCAATTCAAAAAATTATGTGTTCATTTTGCCTTTTCACCAAATGAATTAAAATATCAGAGCACATTGTAGTAGGTTATTATTTTCAGAGAAGGCTGAGATGGAAACGTTACAGTGGAATGCAATGCCGCTTTGCCATGATGCTGAGGTGGAATGTGAGGGCGGTCTCAGAACCAATTAGGAAATGAAGATAGCATCATTTGTAAAGCGTTTCTCTTGAGAGTCCTTCAGCTTCTTCTCCTGATGACCTTCCACTCAGAAACTGGCAATGAATAGCACATTCTGTTGCCAGCGTTTGTTAATTTGCCCAGGCACTCTTCAAGAGTGCTCTAACCAATACATGCTCTAAAGAAAACCAAATACCCGTTCATTGGAAATCAGGTCTTACAGACACCATGCGATGGTTCCTTTGGACATGTACTTTGGCTGCCTGAAGCCAATTATTCTTGTTGTACAAAATCTCGGTAATAAATCTGAACAATCCTGAATCACTTAAGGTTGTATGTATCCCTTTATTTGGAATCCAGTTTCTGAATTATCATCTATAAACATGTACTGTTTGACCCAGTCCCTTAGCAGAGAGGTATTTTTGCTTATTGCCCAGAACCAGAGAGAATTCTGCCATCTTTTTCCTGGTTTCCACATGTGACTCTTACCTTCTGTAAAGGCTAGCAATTTGATGTCATAATACACCTGAATTTTCCAGATACATTACTGTACTTTTACTGAACAGCAAGGTTCCTTTCTTTTCAGGAGTCAATCAAGTATCTTCTGTTGTAGGAACTTTTGCTTTTACTCACATTCGAACTAAAATTAATAAAATTGATGCAAACATTTTGCGACATTTAAATTCAGCATTATAAAACAATGAGAGTTACTAAAAATTTTGCATTCGTCTTGAAAGTTGGGTGACTCCTTGTTAACTAAAACATAGATGTCTACCTCTTACAGCCATTCCATATTTCCTGATTATGCTAAATTAACTCTGAAGTCAAAGGACTGAACTTTTCGATGTTCTTTTCAAGCCCCTGAAAATGTGTTTTAGTTATTAGTTAAACCCTGTGCTTTACTGTCACTTTTTGTTTTGTTACTTAATATTCACAGAAGCCTGAAATACGGTTGTCAACATCATAATCTCTATAATCATAGGGATTTTCATGAGCTACCGTAACAGGCTACATAACTGGGTACATGAATCAGGTGATGTGACTGTATACAGATGGACATATATGTCTTTTTGTTTATGTAGACGTGCACACATAGTGAAGTGTCTGCAAATTATACATGCAAAAATTAGATGTACCAAAATTACATACTATTTTCTAAATGGCCAATGAATGTAAACATCCCTAAATTTCACAACACTCTGCAGAGTGGCACTCTGACATTGCACGTGGTACAATATAAGGGAATGTGGATGGACAGAGCCTCCAGGGTCCCTTAGAAAACATCCTGTGTTTCTGCTAAGTCACTGTAAGACTGATGACTGAGGATTGTACGGGCAATCATTTATGCCAGGTGGTGTGGTGGCATGCACAGGAGCCGCTTAGGAACCAGAGATATTTGAATTTTTTTTTTTTTTTTTTTGAGACAGAGCCTCAAGCTGTTCCCCTGGGTAGAGTGCCATGGCATTACAGCTCACAGCAACCTCCAACTCCTGGGCTCAAGCGAGTCTCTTGCCTCTGCCTCCCAAGTAGCTGGGACCACAGG
>CAUYTI010157629.1:0-39463 GCA_963575145.1 Galago senegalensis | reverse complement strand
TTTTACTGTTTAATATCAGGTATATCCAGATGTGTAGAATGCATTTGAAGTATTTCTTTTTTTTCTATTATCCATAAGATTTGGCATGATCTGTTTTTTGAAATTATCCTCTATTTTTATTTATAAATATTAGTTGTCTATATTTTGATATTTGGGAAAAAACAATGAGTATTCCTGGAAATAATTCTCCTCACTATTTACAGGCCTTTTGGGGGGGGGGTTTGTTTTCTCTCTTGCTATCAAAAGTTTCCATAATTCCAATAGCTGGCATTCCATGTGATTTCTTTGTTTTCTTGCTAGAATTTTACCTTTTCATAATTTCAAGTTCAATTGTATCTGGGATTGAGGCAGAATTTTGCTGTAAATTATGAAATACATATTGTTCTTTTTGATCATCTGTAGTCAATGCTATAATATGCTTCCCAGATTCTCACAAATCCCCCAACCCTTTTGAGACTGAAGCACTCCCTCCCTCAGCTACTGGGACTATTGGTAGTTGGCTGCTCTCTGCTGAGTTCTTCTCTGGAAAGTGCTTCTGGCTAAAGAGAGTCATCTCATTAAAGTTTCACATTTGTGCAGTGGTGGCTATCCAAGGGGTGGTGGCTATCCAAAGATTGGCCATTGCCTCAATTCAGGCATCTTTGAAGGGCTTTCCCAACTTCAGAGGTTCCTCAAAGAATCAACTGAGACATTTGTCAGGACTTCGATAGAGTTCAACTTCTTGCTCTGTCTATCCTGCTTCATTCTTCCATTCTCACTGGTCCTCATCTAGACAGCACTGCCCAATAAATACACTTAAGAAAGAAAGAAAGAAAGAAAGAAAGAAAGAAAGAAAGAAAGAAAGAAAGAAAGAAAAGAAAAGAAAGAAAAAAGAAAAGAAAGGAAAGGAAAGGAAAGGAAAGGAAAGGAAAGGAAAGGAAAGGAAAGGAAAGGAAAGAAAAGACCTCTATGGTGCTTCATGATCTGGTCCCCAACTCAACATCCCTGCACCCCTCCCCAGGGGTGCCTTTGACATCATCTTTGCTCACTCCCTTCCAGCCACATGGGTCTACTTGCTGTTCCCCAGAGATCCTATATTTGTTCTCATTCCAAGGCTTGTGCTAGAAAAGTTGTGCTTCAAGTTATCCTCATGACTTACCTCTCTCTTTCAAGTCTTTGGTTAAATCTTTGCTTCTGGGATCACTCTGCATAATCTGAGAAGATGGACACTCTTCCTCTTATGTGCCCTACTTCCTTTCCTACTCTTTTTTCCCACCTGGTTCTCACTGAACAGGAATGTAAAGTCTGGGGTCAGGGATCTTTATCTACATTCTTTATTTTTGGACTCCAGCACCTGGATTAGTTTTGGAATAAAGTACACATTCAATGAACAATTCTGAAATAAATGAACCAATCAGGTATATTAAATTATCTTGTATTTCATTTATAAATAGGTTTTGCTTTTTCTTGTTGTATGAGAAATATAAGATTAAATCTAGTTTTATAGTTGAACATATTTAGGTAATAGTATTGTAAAAGTAATTTAAGGCAACACTGGGAGCTATAAGAATGTTTTTCTTTAAAAGAGGTTTACATGTTTATTGTACTTTATTCTTTGAAATACACTGTTCTAGCGAGGTTGATTGTAATCCAGAAGAATCAGATAATTGCAAGAATGTTATCATAGCATTAGGAGGAAATTTAAATATTATCTAGTTTAATGTTTTACCTTAAAATAGAGCAATCTCTCACATTATGGGAGATATTTTTTAAAAATTATTATTCTGTGGCTTCTTGTTTGCAGGTTTTTTGGATTTTATGAGCAAGGAAATGATGTTCTTAATCTTTATAACACTGTTATAACACTGGTCATTACAAATAATTTAGAATTCCCTGAAGAAAGCACATGTGTTCCCATGATAATAAAATTCCTTACAGAAAAGATCTTTAATATACCAACTTCACATTTCATTTAGACATAAAAGCTGTTGTAATGCATTGAACAGATAGTTATTTTTCGGAAATGTTTAATAGTTGGAAAAAGTCATGATGTGGGTCTGCCATGAGTTCTTTTACAAACCTTTCATTGATGTCCAAAGGAAATGTGGAATTTGGTAACGGCAATAAAACAGTCACTCAGTTTTAACAATGGTTTTTAAATAATTTGTTAATCATTCTCAAGCAATTTGGGAAATTCTGCTGTGAATCATTAGAAATATATGAAGATTTGAGCTGTGAAAATTTTCTGGGGAATTATATTGCGCCACAGGGATTCATCAGTGGGTGAGACATTGCCAAGAGGCAATTCTCTTCAAAACTCTGTAGTGCTGCTTATGTCTCTGGAGGGTAGATTTAACACCCACACTGTGGAATTTTGTCCAGTCATAGAAAAAGAAAACATGAGCTTTCTTTTTTAAAATTATTAAGTTTTGAGATGAATTGAGCTAAATAATTAGTGTTGGGAGGAATGTTCCACCATGTTGAAAAAAACAAATATGGAATATCGAAATATTATTTTGGCACTGACATGAGCTTTTTACTTTAGTGTCATACATTGAAAATCACAAAGTGCCATCCATTTCTTGATGTTTATTATTTTATTTTTTATTTATTTGCATGAAAAAGGTAAAATTTATTCATAGGAAGCATTGCCCTCAATTTCATTTTAGTGAATATTGGCTCTCCCTATAAATTATGCGATGAGATCATCTCAACCTTTTTGTTTACTATATAAAATTCTGAGGCCTTAACTCTTAATTTTATCATGCCCCAAAAGATGTTTGAAATATACTCTCTACTTCTGGGGGATAAAATTGCTGTGTGCCACCCATGTTTTGTTAGATAAACTTCACTTCATGTTTCACATATATGTGACATCTTATAATAAAAAGAATATTAAATTAGCCTACAAAAACAATTATAAGCAGTGTTTTTTAATGGCCAAAAGCATATTCCCAGGAATCGTTCCCAACCTCTTAATTATATACTTTGATTGCTCTGTATGTAATTTTGTTCTTCTTCTCGCGTCTCAAGCTAAGAAAGGTTTTTCATTCTTTCAAGTACTAAGAATATAGATAATCATTAAAGATTCTAAAGCACTTTCTGGAAAAGTTGGTGTGGAAGGAAGATTGATACAGTGTTAGTGCTGAGTTGTGTCCTCCTAAAACTCATATTTTGAAGGCCTAAACTCCAGCGTCTCAGACTCTTGACTGTATTTCAAAAAAGGGTCTTTGAAGAGGTAATTAAGTTAAAATGAGGTCCTCAGGGTGTGTCCTAATCCAATATGCCTGATTTCCTTATAAAAGGAGGATAGACAGGAAAAAGGGAGAGGAGACCATGTGAAGACACAGGGAAGAGATGGCTCCAACCCAGGCAGGGAGGCATCAGAAGAAACCAACCCTGCTGACATCTTGATCTTGGACTTGGAGCCCCCAGAACTGAAACAAAATTAATTTCTATTGTTTAAATTCACCTACTGTATGGTAATTTGTTATAGCAGCCCTTGTAAACTAATACACACAGCAAAAGAAAAAAAAAGATGGTAAAAATCTTCAGATGAGGATTCACTTATCTAAATAGAAAGAGGATAGTGAGTGGGTAGATGATTTAGTAGGTTTACGGTGGTCTGGAGGATACTGGGTCTCCATTACCAGTTTGTTTTCCAACTGGATTATGGGCTGGCTTAGAGTAGAGATGTTGTCTAACCTGTCTTTGAGACTCTTTCTGGTAGGTGCCTGTGTGTGCTTAAGGGCCAGATCAATAGTTAATTAGGGGATGTTGTGTGCAGCAACGTCCACACACTATGGCATCATGTATGTTTAAAAGAGTAGGCTCTGGAGTCAGTTTGCTGAGGTTGAATTCCACATTTACCACTTATTAGTTATCTGCTTTGGGGCAAGTTTCTTGATCTCTCTGTGCCTCAGTGTTCTCACGTATAAAACTAATACCTATCTTTTCAGTTTGCTATGGGAACTAAATGAGTACATGCATGTAAGAGCACTTAGAATAGTTCCAAACACATGTAAGCCTTTCAGTATGTCTTTGCTATTTAAATGAGTCACTTTGGGAATTCCAGGGAGTGTGCAACAGACACAGCTGTGCCATCTAGTTGACATAAAGCAGAAAGACTCTGTACAGTTGATGGTGCTATCTGTTTTTTGGCTGAATTCCTATTCACACTGTTCCCACATAAATAGCCAAATCCTCCTCACCCTGGGGAAGGGAATTGGCCATAATAAAGCTTAAGAAGAACTTCACGGTCCTGTATAGTAAGAAGAGGTCATTCTGTCCTTCCTGAGCTTATCTGTGTAGCACAATGCTATTGAGTTAGTAGAGTCATTAGGCAAGCAGTTCTTACCATTGGATAATGACTATGTTTTGGTCCCTAAGCTAAATACTGGGGGTGTTGGTCAAGAGTTGAGAAGAATCAAGAAACACATTCCTGGGCAGCGCCTGTAGCTCAAAGGAATATATATGGCCCCATATAGTGGAGGTGGAGGGTTCAAATCCAGCCCCAGCCAAAAACTGCGAGAAAAAAAAAAAAAGAAACACATTCCCAAACAAGTGGTGGACAAAAATCCATTCAGTGGCTGACCTCTTAGTGATCCTGGTGTGTTTCTAGAGAGAGTCTATCCCCTATGCAACAGATATAGAAACGTGGGCAGCTGTTCTTGAAATGCACACTACTAACTTGCAAGGACGACATAAATTAATTGTTGAATTTAAATTAAAGAAAGCTTTCTGTGGGAAGGTAAGTTCTCATTAAGGTTTGAAAGATGAAAGAATTTACATTGGTAGAAATGAAGGTAAAGAGAAAAACCATTATTCAATGACAACCTATGTTTCAGATGCAGTATCTCATTTAGTTTTATCACTAACCGTGAGGACTGGTAGAGGTTACTACCTCCATGCCTAGCTCATAGTAACAGGAGATAAGAACTGTGTGCCTGTTCACTAAAATAAATGCTGGGTGATGCCATCCTTCATTAAACTCATATATTTTACCATTTCCTCCTCCTTCATAAAGATACCTCTTTTGTCTAAACTATTTTTCCAGGGAAATGAAAACTACACACATGTAGTATGCACTCTATTTAATTAAAAACATTTGGGCATATACTGTAGATACTTTTTTAAAAGGAACCTATCAAGGTCCAGGCATTTCCAAGCCTCGAGGTTGCAGAGAGTGGCAATACCTTGTGTTAAATATTTAAGGATGCTTTCAGCTGCAAGTAACAGAATTTCTGACTAAAAATTGCTTGAAAACCAATTGACATAGGGTCTCACATAACAAGAACTAGAGAGGTTGACAGAGAAATACCACGCTAAAGCACTCAGGTGCTTCCCACCTCTGCTCTTATGCTTCAGGGTGTCACTAATGTCTCCTCTCACGGTCTTAGATAGCTGCAGAAGTTTCCAGGTATCACATGCAAAAACAATAATATTCCTCCTAAAAAACGTGGGAGTGTACCATGTCCTGTAACTCCTTTTTACCTAACAAGAAAAATTGCTCCTAGAATGTGCACTCAAACTGTTGGCTTAGGTTGAGTCGGATAACCATATCTAAATTCAGCCACTGAGAAAGAGAGTAGAATTATGATTAACTGAGCCACTAATGATTCACAGCAGATCAAACCTTAGAACAAAATGTAGAACTCTGCCAGTGAGGGAGACTTGGGGAGGAAGTGGCAACAAATGGTATCTGTCTCAGTGAATTTTCCATAGACAAAGGCAAATTTTATGTTAGGTTAAGAGCTTTATGATTCTGTTTTCTAGTCCATTTGGAGTTGACTTCATATTTTAGCTTTCAGAAGGCATGCTATTTCTCTTATTCTTGGGCCTGAACTACTTTGTTGCCTATTCCAATATTGATTCCATAGATCTTGGTTTTTACTGACATGTTTAAAAAACTCTTAAAAAGTTTACATAGTAACATCATATTGCCACCCCCTATTTGTGATGTGCATTATAGTATAAAGACTGTTTCTACATACATTTTCACTGTAACTCAAAAATAACTTTGGTCTTGTAGAAAGATCAAAGTTTGGGTAAGTCAAAAAGTGTCTTGTCCAGAGTAAGCCAGCTTTTAGTTTAATTGAGTTTGCTTTATGGCTTCTTCGCCCAGTGTTCTTTCATCATTCCCCTCCTAGTGCTCAGACCTCTATACATATTTGGTAAACAAATGGACTGACATTTAAAATCTGGAAAAGTGTGCATTTTTTGTAAACATTTCTGTAATCTTTTTTTCAGGAGAGATTAAGCAAATATAAAGCACTGTTACAGTCCAGCCACTAGAGGTCACTATGGTTTCACAAAAGAAGAATCAGAACGATCAGTAGCCTAACCTGCTTTTAAAAAGATTCCAAGAAAAATGATAATAGTAGCTGTTATTATAACATTTACTGAATTCCCAAGGCTTTGGGAGTTATTAAAACTATATAAAGCTGGTTCTTAGTGTATTTAACATTGACATTTACCAAACATCCTGATGAACTGAAAAAGCCAAATTTTTCTATGACATTCTGCTTATCTTTTTTATTACCATTCCTTTTTACATATAAAGATGGCAGAATGGGTTTATTAATAGATAAGTTTCCTTCTTTGTACCTTCCTCCCTTGTTACATTCTAAGAAAGAACTGTCAATATTTCCTGTGGGTGTAATTTGAGAGACATTGGGAACTCAAACTCTCTTTTTACCTACATCATCCTCCCAATGTATTCACAGATAATCTGAAATTTTGCTCTTTTGGGGTGAAAAGGTGAAATTTAATTCCTTTTTGTTAAATTTATCTTCCTGCTTTGGGCCAGTGCTTCAAATGGCCATTCTCAACTTGGTCTTCTTCAATGTATGGCAGGAAACATTCCCTAAAAAGAAGGGCTCCTCAGTTAAGTCAGTCTGGAAAATGCACCAATGACAGGCCTTGTTTTGAGTCAGAAAACCACATTAGCACCTAAAGTGGAGAGAAGGTCAACGACAAAGAAAGAGGTGGCCATTACTTTGCTTAATGAACTATTTCCAAATCTTTTGACCAGAGGTCAATAAACTTCCTGAGTAAAGAACCGGATAAGGAAATATTTTGGGCTTTGTGGGTCGTCTGTTAGAACTACTCAAATTTGCCATTGTAGGGTGAAAGCAGGGTTAGGTGACATGTAAGCAGTGAGCAGGGCTGCGTTCCAATAAGGCTTAGTTTAGCAACACTGACATTTGAATTTAAATATAATAGTCATATGTCATGAAATATTCTTCTACTTTTAATCCCCTCCAACTATTTAATATCTAAAACCTCACAGCTATTCTAAATTTGCCCATAGCTTACAACCTCCACCAAAGCGGGCAGTGGCCAAGGTTTGGTCCGGAGGTCAGCTGAGCCCTGCTTTGGAGCACAAGCTCTTGTTCATTACCACTGTGTGTGTGTGTGTGTGTGTGTGTGTGTGTTTTTAAATTTTCTTTTTTATTTATTAAGATTGAGTGCAATATAAGAATGTAATTTGGAAACAGTGGTATCTGACTTTTGCACATTGGTTTTTCAACTTGACAGCCTACTTGCTGACTTCAGATATTAATAGTGAGAAAGAGAAATATGAGAGCTCAAAGTCTCTTTAAATGAGGAGTCCTAAGAAGGTCCAGAGTACAGGAAGCAGACACTCCGTTCTCTGACGGCTAATGGTGCTGTTTTCCTTAGTGCTGGTCCTAGTACAGTGGTATGTGGAGAAACCTCCTTAAGTCTTTAGAATATTGAAACTCGGCCAGCCTTTCCATGCAGACTTTTTCACATGCCACCTCCAGCGCCCCCAGCCTCTGTCTTGGTGAATTGCATTGACTTTAGGCAGTTTTTACTGGTGACTGAAATGCATCTTCTGTGTCACTTTATTAGATTCACCTATGTGATCTTGCTGTGGCTACGGCAGATTCCTGTCCCTCAGTCTTTACATCTGTATGATAATAAACTTACCATACACATAAAGTACCTGAACTCAGTTTCACAACATGCAAAACACATGGGCCCTGGTGCATCATACCCTCTTAGTTAAAATAGAACTCACCCTTGTTTTATTTCAATCCATCTATGAGTTACTTTTATTAATGAATTATTATCATTATTAATGAATTCACAGCTTCTTATGTAGCAAAGGTATTTAGTACAGAATACTAAGGCAACATAAAATGAGCAGAGAGACACAGATTATTCAGCCCTACTTTCTGATATTGTTCTTCTTCCTCTCTCATCTGTATTTTGGTTTGGGGGAAGGAGGGTAATTACAAACTTTATAAAGGTTTAATTTGTAAAGTGCAAAATGTACAGAAGCACGTGTAGAGAAGAAAATCCTGCTTTATCATTTTTACCATAGTGCTTTCTTCTCCAACTGGAACAAATATTCACCACGTGGTAAGTTACCTTCTTGTTGCAGGAAACTGCAGAGGCTAAAAAACCGGAGCAGATATTTATACAGAGTATCAATATTCTACAAGTCCACAATCACCATCTATAACTTCTGCTAAGTTTTCCTAGCCTTTGTAATTCAGCTGAGGCCATGTGTGTCACAAGTGCTGCCGATGGAGCTTGAAGGAGAATATATGTCAGTTCTGGACCAAGGCTGTTACAAGCCCATGTGCCTTCTCTATCTTTTTTTTTTTCATTGCCTTCTCCATCTTTATCTTCCTGTTCTGAGCTGACCACAGACACCACACAATTAGACAGCAAAGCCTCCAGTTGGACTCTACCCCAATGGACATTGTGCTTGATTTAAGTTTTGCATATTGTAAACAATGTTACCATCCCTCAGTTACATTCCTAGACCTCTTTTTTGGATATATCACTTCCTTAAATTGATGACCCAGGATCTATATGGGGATCATTGAGGTACATCTAAGTAATTCAAGCAAAACTATGATTTTGTCTTTGTCTGGACAGATATCATTCTATGGACTGTTTACTAAGACAGTAATTAACAGTGTCCTAGGCATTGGCACTGAAAGAGAGTAGGAAAGAAAAATATCTAGACCTTAAAATTTTATTCAAAGCAAAACAAAACTTATTTCAAAGTGTTTGAGTGGTGACAGAAGAATGTAAAGGCAAAAATGACTCACAAGGATTTGTTCACAAATTATTCTAGCAAAGCTTTATGTACTTTGTTGGGGAAAACAACATTAATCCCAGGCTTAAAGGGTTTTTGTTTGTTTTGTTTAAATGATACCTTGGAAATAAAAGAAAAGCAAAAAACAAGTCTAGTAGAAGAATGTGACCTTATAGAAGGGCACTCTAGAAATGTCAGGTCACAGCAGATCAAAATAACTTTGAAAAGTGAGGGGAAAAAGTAGATAGCCTGTATTTGGGGCATCAGTGTGGCAGATATTGTGGGGATAGTTTAATGCCAGCTTTAGAAATCCTCAGGCCTTTCAATCTTTTGGCGTCTCCAGACTTTGAATGTCCCTCCAATTCTGTCTTTCTTATTTCTAATTTGTTCACTTGGTATTTCAGCTATCATCAAATACCAATTGCCATTTTTCTTAATTCTTCAACTAATTTAATCTGTTATAATCTGCAAGAAATGTGGCAGTTGTGCAATAATCCTTGGTTTGAGCTCCTTTGATTTGTGAATGTCCTACAGCTGTGATTATAGATGTTCTGCCTCAGACCATCTGCACAGGGGCCAGCTGGCATCTTGTGAGAGATGCAAGTTGTCCCACCCTCACCCTAGAACTTCTGAGCTGGCCCCACATGCTGTGCTTTCACAAGTCCTCTAGGGGATTCTGAGACTCGCTAAAATTGTACAGCTCTGGTCGGTCAGAACTTTGACATACCAGAAAGTAAGGAAAGGAAAGAGAAAGTCTGAAAGTTATCACGGATTATCTGGCTAAGGCAAATCAACTGTTACAAGAATACGTATGGAAGGAAAGACTGTTGGAAGGAAATGACTGAAGGAACTGGAAGTCTGCATCACAGGGGAAATGTTGGTTAGTATTGCAGGTGTCATAATAGTAGATTTGTATAAATCTAAAAGTATATAAAGCTGTGTGCTACAGTCAAATGGAGGGACCCACCCAAATAGAATGTCCCACCCAGGAAAAAGGGAACGTGCCAATCCCCACCTTTCCAACCCTCTATATCCCCGTCTGCCTTAACTTGCAGGCAGACTCCCTTCTCGGGCTCAGCTCACCTGCACCAGGTGGAATAAAGGCCGGTGTTGCCCACACAGAACCTGGGCTCTGTCTCCTTTAGTTCACGTTTTGGAATAATCTTTTCTTTTCAGTCTTTGACCTCTCACTGTGTAAGGCGTCTTTGTGAAGAAGAATAATTGTAAAACTACAGATAACCTAAAATTATGTCAACTCATAGAAAAATTTTTTTTAAAGTATCAATAATTTTTTCTTATGTAATTTTTGAGTGAGTATAGTTTGATAAAGAGCCAGAGTAACTCATTGTGGAAGGAGAAAAAATGTATAGTAAGTAGCAGAAAAAGAACCAAGAATCTCAATTAAAAAGTTAATGTTTAATTTTTAAAAAGGATGTCTGGCCGGGGACTCATCTTCCTCTGCAGGGTCTATTCAGGTTGAGTTGCCTTTCAGTTATTAAATTGAATGCTCTCATTGTTTATTCTCCTGCTAATTTTCACCTTTTAGATCTAGCCTTTGTTTTTTTTTGTTGCACTATTTGCCATTCATTTCTTTTTTATCTTTATAAAGGTGACCCCTGGGCTGGTACCTTTACAATAACAAGTTAGCCTCCAAGTCATGAGTCATTTAACACATTTTTCTAATCTCTGTGACCTCCAAGTTCTTCTCTCACCTACTACAGTTCTGTGACTCTACAATGTCTAATTTGTACTGTAGTCTAGAAATCCCAAGAAGAAAAATAAAGGAAATGAATTAATTTGTTCAGGAAAAGCATTTCAGAAATAAGAATCCCAAAATTAATATTTATCTTGCACTAAACTAAACATGAATCTAGATTTAGGGATGGTTCACTGCTCATATAATTAAGCTAACGGTACAGAACTATGGAATCAGGAGCCTGCAAAGGAAAAGAAATGGGGATACCAGATCAAATTTAGAGTTAATGAGCCTTTTCAGGTTTCATCATGTTAAACAGTGTATTCCATTATTATAAATATTTGTAACAGTTATAAGTCAGATGATACACGATGCATCAGTGAATGCTCTTTGGACCAAGTAGCCTGTATTTCTCAGTTATTTTGAGAACTTTATCATACAGACGGTGTTTCCTCCATGTCTCGGGGCACCTGCGAATGATTTTTTATTGTGACATGAATCACCATATAATGCTTGAATGGCTGAAGGTTGCCTCTAGATTCTCAGAGCTGTCAAAATCCATTTTTACATAACAGATCTCAATACTAATAAAAAATAACTCCTTTCATTTGCCCTTGTTATTTCTATTATTGTGATATAGCTCCTCTTCTTGCTTAGAAAATGAAATCTATTGATATTAGAGTTTGTTCTGTCTCTATCATAAAAGCAGTCAAAATCACGCTGGGTATTTTTCCTAAGATAGGGTCCTAACTTTTATTTGGGCCTCCAAAATAGTACATTCATTATGGTGGAAATCGTGGGTATGTTTCCATTCAGAGATACTGAAACAGTTGGTAAATAATCTCATTTTGGAAATGGCCACGGGAAGCAAACAGAAAATCGCCTCATACTCAACTGGCTTCAGAGTGTTCTAGAGAACAATCAAACATTCACTCTTGTAAGAACCTGACGGCTGGGAACAGGGTGTCAAAAGGACAATAGCATCCGCACTTTCCCTTCATCCTATTGGGTAAGTTTGTGACCAAGTATGAGACCCCAAAGCTGATCTTTAGTCCTTAGCAGTTATAAATGCGTACTGTATGCCGAGCAGTAAACTGGAAACTGAGTATACAAAGAATAAGGGATGATCCTTCTTCAGGAAACCACAGACTTCTGGAGAAGATGAAAATGCAAAATATAAATTTCAACACAGCCCTTTAAATATTATAGCACCTGCATAGATAGGTGAGGAGAAAGAGCTTCCAACACGAGGCTGCAAAAACTGGCTGTGGGAAGGAGACTTAGAAGAGGAAGTGTCATTTCTCTGCTGGCCCACATGGCACTGTCTGGGGAGAAGGCCATTGCCCGTAGCCAGCAGAACCAGGACTGGACCCTGGGTTGTCTCATGCTCCCTGAGAACTTTCCACTCACAGCCATGCCTCTTGGGAGAGAAAATCCTTCTGATAGTAGATCCTCTGTGAGTAACGTAAAACCTGGTGTGACTGTGTGTGTGTCTGTGTGTGTGTGTGTGTGTGTGTGTGTGTGTGAGAGAGAGAGAGAGAGAGAGAGAGGAGACAAAAATTGATTGAGAAAAAGAAAGAGAAATTAGGGATTCTTACCCTCTGCTAGTGAGTGAGTACAGAACGGGAGAATAGAGTCTGTTTCCTCAGTTAGGCTTGTTGTCCTCCCAGGGCTGCTGGGAGACGTTTTCTGGGCACAGGAATAAACAGCTTTTGAGCTTTCACCTTCAGCTGAAGGTGCCACAGTGTAGGCACTTCGCACATTAACTATAATTTACATATAACTACAAAAGAACTGGATTGAAATTGAAGTTGACTAACTGACATAAAGTTATTTTTAGGTATTTAATTAAATGGTACAAAGTTCCCTCCTCCCTGTATTTTGGAGCCAATAATTTTCCTTGGGTTTCAGGGGCATCCTGATGCCCCTGGAAAGCTTGTCACCGGTGCTACTGTGTGCAGGTGCCTCTTCTCATGACAGCATCTAGGCAGGCTTGGAGTAAGTTAAAAATACTTAAATTATATTTTTGTTGTATGCTTTATACATATACAGTTGTATATAGTGAACTGTATAACTGTACATTTATACCTATGCACATGTATAAGATCAATGTTTTAATTAGCAGTTCCTACAATAATACTCTCTAGAAAAGCACCAGAAAATCTCAGTGGCACACCATGGGCTTTTATTCTTCCTTTGTGAGCTTGCTGGTCAGCTGAGGGGCTCAGCTCGGTATACTTCTTTGTATTTTCCTGGGACCATGACCTAGCTGGGGCATTTGCTTCTCATGGTGACATGAAGGTGCTAGGGGGCAGATGGAAACTCATGAGATCTCTTAAGACCTAGACTGGGAACTGGCACAGTTATTGTTTCCTATTTGTCATTAGCCAGAGCAAGTCACACAGCCAATCCCAAGTCAAAAGGCAGGTACTCTCTCCACCAGGAGACTGGCAGGAGTGTGGGTGCAGATGGGTTTAGATGTACTAACTTACCCCCTTTTCCTACACATACACTCAATATGTGCTATACTTAATGGGTGACTTCAAAGATTTTCAAGATATTATGGACTTACCTGTTGGCCTGAAAACTTATCCTTTGTGTGGAATATGACTCACCTGCACCCACACTAGCTGGTGCGTCATGTGCCCTTGACACCATGTCACCCAGACAACAGTGCAAGTGTGGAGCTTCCCCTCTCTAGGTCTATCTGATAACACTCACTAGAGCATTAATTATACTACATTCAAAAGCTGGATTTTGGAAAATTAGAATCTTCATCGTACTTGTGTTACGGAGGACGTGGTTTTCCAGAGGGAGAGAGGCTACCTCTGCCAGCTCGCTGATGCGAGGCATTGCAATGACAACTTTATTTGTATAAGATGTCAGGTGTGTTGTCTGTTAAGAGGCAGCATTCTTTATAAGGCTTTCTCGAATCTTCAACTTACCCTTGATGCCTTGATCAGTTATCACCCGCAACTTTCAGAATAATAGCTCACATGCTGGTTTTACTGTCACCTGTATAAATTTTGATTATGAGCTTCTTTTTGGTATCTGTATACTTTGTATCATAAAAAAATTGAAAACGTAGGTTTGCAAAAGAGATGAGCACCGAATACTTTTCAAACATCATTCCAAATGTTTCCCATACAACCCTGCAAGATAAGTATTATCTGATCCACTTGAAGGAAGAAAGAACCAAGGAACAGTGAGATGAGGGCATTCACTAAGTTAACACACTGCTAAATCACTGTTAGGCTCTTCTGGCTGCGCAGCCGGTGATAAACCAGTACATTGTACTAACCTGGCTTCTCCACTGTGGCCACACCCTTTACTTAGAGCTCTTTATTTCTTTCAAAGTTTAGTAAACACAAACAATACATGCATTCTCAGTCTCAAATTTAGATGCTTTAGAAATATTTTGAGTAACAAGTGAAAGTGCACCTTTAAAACTCCCATGGCGCATCCCACTTTTCTCCTCAGAGGCAACTGTAGTTATCCATTCGGTGTGTATTTTCCCAGAACTTTTTCTTAAGGTTTATAATGCAGTTTATATTTTGTACTTTTGTATGTGTGTGAGGGTGTGTTCCATTTACAGGAGAGAAATCATATTATGCATGTTTTCCTCAAATTTTCTTTTTTTACCTAATATCATATTTTGGAGACGTTTCTGTGGTAGATCCTAGTTCACTCTAGTAGCCATTTCCTCAGTTTTCAATAATAAAAGGACTGTTATCTGGGCACATGCTACCCCAAACAGCTACATTTCCTGATTTCCCTGGCAGCTAAGTACCTGAATAAATTCTGGACACGAGATGGGCATAAGAGTGTCTGAAACAGGGGTGAGAGACTGAAGCTTTTCGTGTTGGAAGGTTACAGTAATTTAGCTATAATCAAATGAAGCTGCATTCAAGAAACTTCAATGAGATATACTTAAAAAGATATACTATGTTATTACAATCTAACTACTATATACTTAAAAGTATAAAAAATGAAAACCATTTGTTATAGTTAACTAACCTTTTAATGAATTTGCCGTGTCTGCCTTTTTGTTGGAAAGCATTTGAGTGTTTGGTTGCAGCCTGGAGGTCCCAGTTTCAGTTGATCCTCTAGAGCAGCGGTTCTCAACCTGTGGGTCGCGACTCCTTTGTAACAATGAAAATACATCGCGGCATTAGGAAGGTTGAGAACCACTGCTCTCAATGGGCATCAGTCATTTGCAAACTGAAGGATGTCTTCATTTGGCTTAGGCAGGAGAAAGTAGATTCACAGCAATACGTGGCTGAGAAATAAGAAAGGATTTGGGGACATGTTGCCAAAGGCACGGGCATTCTGCTGCATTTTATCATATTTCAATCGGATCTTTCTTAGCATCAAACAGGGACTTTAAAATGTCATCCACTGAGAGTTCAGTCAGTGCCATCTGTACTTCATTAGGTGCTTCGTCCCCGGGATGAGGCTGAAATACTAATTTGAGTGTGATGTCATGATCTTCAAAGTCAGGGACTCTTTCCTTGCCTTTTCTAGTTAATGGGTCGATAAGAGCTGCATGTTCTTCAAATGATCTGCGTGTATCATCCTGTTCACCAATGCCCTTGGCTAGCTGGGGAGATGTTCATCCAAAATTCCCCTCTGCAGAACTGTTTTGATGAAAGATAGCTTTTCTCCAATTTTTTTGATTTTTATTTTGCACATATCACATACAGACTGGGCTTTACCTTGCAAAGAAATCATTTTTATTTGACATATCTATCATACAGAAATGCTGCCTTCCTATAGAAATCTTCTTTCACAGTAATTCACATCGCTGATTCTGTTCTTCTTAAAGTGAACTGTTTTCACAGAGATACAGCTTTGGCTAGCACCTGTCCCTGCAATGGCCAATGTCCTTTAGCATGCTATACAAATCCACACTGAATACCTCATCTTTCACTTTCAGCGTATTAGGAAACTGATGCTGCAAAACTCTATTTGTATTTCCCCAAATAGAGTTAACGATACTTACAACCTGTTGCAAAGTGTCACTTAAAATAGGAGGGTTAGCACAGAGATTTTGCCTTTGTGAGATACAATGAAAAGAAATGAGAGCGTCTGGATTTGTTCATCTTTTTTAATCTGTGCAATAAACCTCTCATGTTTTCGTGACATGGAAGGGCCACCGTCTGTCCACACATTCATTGAATTTGCCAAATTTAGCCCAGCTTCGCAACACTGATCTCGAATTTTTTTGAAGATATCTATTTCCTGCATTTTGTTTGCAAGAGGGCAAAAAGTAATTCTTTGTAGCAAAGAAAAATCTTCCATTATGACCTGAATAAAGTATAACATTTGTGCTGAGTCAGTAATATGACTCAGCACATATTCAAAGTAGTGGAATAATATATGTTTTCCTCTAGAATTATTGAATTAAGTTGTTCTGTTAAGTTGAAAGCTAACTCATGCTGCTGATCCATATGGTTCTCCTCGAAAGAAGCTGTTGTTTCTATTTTGAAACATTATCAGGGTCTAAGCATCCTACAGCCACAACAATGCATTCTTTCACAATTTCTATATCTCTGAATGGCTTCCTTTCCCCCCAGGGATATAAGCTGTTTTATAAATTGCTTCAGTGGCATTATTTCCAGTTCTTATTGCTGCTTGATAGAGGTGTCTTTGCTTTTGCTTTTTATCTTTTAATTTCTCCAATAAAACCTTTCACACCTCTCCATCTAATTTGAAATAACTGTCATTCTTCTGAGTGTTATAATGGTGATAAGCATTGAATTTATTTAATGTTGCTATTGCAGCATCAAAAAGCAAGCAAATTAGCTCAGTGCCTGTGGCTCAGTGGCTAGGGCACCAGCCATATACACCAGAGCTGGTGGGTTCAAATCCAGCCCGGGCTGCCAAGCAGCAATGATAACTGCAACTAAAAAATAGCACGGCGTTGTGGCAGGTGCTTGTAGTCCCAACTACTTGGGAGGCTAAGGCAAGAAAATCACTTAAGCCCAAGAGTTTGAGGTTCCTGTGAGCTGTGATGCCATGGCACTCTACCCAGGGCAACATAGTGAGACTTTGTCTAAAAAAAAAAAAGCAAGCAAATCATCTTATCTTTAGTAGAAGCAAGATAATATTGCAATTCCCAATCCTGATTAAACAATCTGGTTTCTTCCTTTGGCGTTCTCTTGGTCTTTGATACGATGGGCTATTAAGCAGACAGAATAAACAAATACTGTTGAGCTGTGCAACTATTCACAAATTCCATTTCAAAGAAGAACACAGTGCACTTTGTCAAAAGCTGATTGACAGATGGGCTGACATACTCAATCCCCATAAACTCTCACCAACCAGCCTCATGCTGGTACCAGTAGTGGTACCAGTCAGGCAGGGGAAGGCTGAACTAAACCATGAGCATGGTAGCCATCAATTAGCCTTTAGGGCTTACTAATGTTCTAATTGTGCCAGTCCATCCGAGTGAATTCATTTCATTGAAATTTACATTGCACAAGGGTACACGTCAAATTCACTAAACGTAGAGTATAAATGTCTTAATACAATAAGTTAGAAAGTGCAGTGAAGGCTATGTTAATCAGTTTGATGAAAGTATTTTAAATTGTATATAAAACCAGCACATTGTACCCCATAAATGCATTAATGTACACAGCTATGATGTAATAAAAAGAAGAAATTCATTTTATCTTTGGAATTTTAAATACATTCATTTTAAAAATAAAAACATAAAAGATGAATAAAAATGTATTAGAAATAAAATAATTTGTTCTATAAAATTGGGATTCAGTCAAAAGGCCACACTTAAGGAGTTAGAGGCCAGATGAAGCCTTGAGGCCACAGGTTCCCTGGTCTCCCAGTTCCCTTCTTTATAAGAGGGTTAGCACATCTGTTTGGGCCTCTTCTTCTCAGTCTCTCCCTCCATCCCATAGGCTGGGACCAACATAACATAGTGGTGAGAAAAAACGCCCAAGTCTTAATACCATGGATTGCTGTACCAGCTCTGGGCCACCTTCCTTAGCAAGAGAGAGAAATATATCTCCATTTTTCGTTAAACTGCTGTTACCCTAAAGTTTTCTGTTACTTGGGGACAGCACCTATGGCTCAAAGGAGTAGGGCACCAGCCCCACATGCCGGAGGTGGCAGGTTCAAACCCAGCCCTGGCCAAAAATTGCAAAAAAAAAAAAAGAAAAGAAAAATAAAGTTTTCTGTTGCTTGGAATTAATTGTAATTTTAGAATCATAAGACTGTTGCAGCAAGTAGCAGAAACAGAAGCTGTGCTACTGACTTGGCAGAAGTGGTTAGGTGATGGATAGCAAAGAATCAGTCACTGTTGACTAGAAAATTCACATCCCTAGTGTATCTTGAAGGGCAGACCATAAGCTGACAATGGGGGAGGGGGTAGGAAGAGAAACTGGAGGATGTTAGAAGGAGTGCTTCTTGCCACCTGCAGAAAGGTCTCTCTTGAGAGAGGTAAGTCCCAGCCAGAGAACAGAGCTAAAGATGGAAGAGAAGCTGTGCCAACAACAGCCATTCTGCCTGGAATCTGCAACCTGCTTTGTATGACTGGCTATATGGGATCCTGTATATAAAAAAACCCTGTACCCTCAATGAAGCTGTTGTAAACAACTATGTGATGGCAGTCTTAGCAAGAGATAGCTCTGTCCCTGAAGTCTTTTCCAATCACCTTCTGCTAAGAATTTTCTGTCAGATGATGGGGACCAGCCCAAGGCCACAAGACCCACATTACATTGGTTGTTTCAGAATCGATTATTTCAGAAGACTTTATGGTGGCCAGTACCACACTGAGAGAATGGGAAGGACAGAGTACTGAGGGTAGGAATGAAAACATTTCTCTTCAGGCAGTGTAGCTTAGTCTGGAGCTAGTGTTAAAGCCACCAAATGTGTAACCGTAGGAAACTGACTATTTCCTCTATTCCCTACAAATTTATTACATTTCTGATGGGGGGGGCAAAAAACCCCTACTGTCCTGGGTCTTGAGCTCCAGTAAGAGGAGAGAGATATTTATCAAAGAAACAAATAATGTTTGGAAATTTATTTATGACAAGATAATTTTGGACAGTAGAAAATGAGAAGAAACTAAAGCAACATCATAGTTACCACTAGTTGTAGCATCTAAGGAAAAGTTCTAATTCTATGTTGTTTCTAAAATCCTTCTGGTTTAATCACTGCTGAGGTCTAGGGAGGTGATTATATTATAACTCTCTTCCCCACTTCAGTTCAGAACCAGCTGAGATAAGGTAAAGGAGTCAAGGATGATTACACTCAGAATGTCGAATCTATTACTGAGTGTCTTAGTTGGGCCAGCTTATAACAATACCATGTGCTGTGTGGTTTGTAAAGCACAAAGATTTATTTCTCAGAATTCTGGAGGTTGGAAGCCCAAGGCAAGGCTGTCAGAAAGGTCAGGATTTTGTGTGGCCCCTCTTCCAGGAGGCACACTGCTGACTACTCAGTGAGGCATGAAGAAGAGAGGGCAGGCAAGTTTTCCTGTAACTCCTAAAAGGGCACTAATCCTACCTATGGGGGCTCCACTCTTAGGAAATCATCTACTTCTAATCACCTCCCAATGGCCTTACCTTCTTAGGCGAGGGATAGGGTTTCAACATAAGAATTTTGAGGGACATAAGCATTCAGTCTATAATACTGAGAAAAGCTGAATTTGAGAATTTGTCTTTATTTTTTGCCAAAAAGTGAACTTTAGAATACTCAACCTCAGAATTAGAGGACCCTGCCACCCAGTCATTGGTGGTACTGCTTTGTTACTTGTACTTATAAACAAACAACAATTTAAACACTCAATTTGACAAAAAAAACTCAAACCAGGTAGAACTCTGATGAAAAAGGCTCTTTAGCACACACAGATATGGATGACATTTTTAGTATCTTCAGGAATCTAATTTATAAGTATTTCCTAGTTGTTTGTCTTTATAACAAGCAAAATAGGTTTGCTTAGTCCCTCGTAGTCCCAACATTTTATGTCACTAGATAAAAACTTCTTAGTACTTTCAAGTACTGTACTTTCAAGTTTTCTGTACTAAGCCATGCTCATGTCTGCAAGTTTTATTTTAATTTCAGCCAAAGATTAATAAAAAAATTCAATTACAAAAAGTTAATTCTTTAACATCAAACTATAGTCACATATGGAACTAGGAATGTCAAAAAAGGGATTATGTTCTGGAACTTCTGGCTCATACTGCTGTGAAAAGGAAGATTACAGTGCTCACTTTATTTTTTTTAATTTATTTTTTCATTTACTTTTATTTTTTGAGACAGGGTCTCACTTTGTTGCCCTTGGTAGAGTGCCGGCTCACAGCAATCTCTAAGTCTTGGGCTGAAGCAATCCTCTTATCTCAACCTCACCAAGTAGCTGTGACTATAAGTTCCTGCCACAATGCTTGGCTAATTTTTAAAGACTAGTCTCTTGTTTTTTTTTCCTGCCACAATGCTTGGCTAATTTTTAAAGACTAGTCTCTTGTTTTTTTTTAGAGACAGAATCTCACTTCATTGCCCTCAGTAGAGTGCTATGGCATCACAGCTCACAGTAATCTTCAGCTCTTGGGCTTAGGTGGTTCTCTTGCTTCAGTCTCCTGAGTAGCTGGGATTACAGGCACCTGCCACAACACCTGTGGGAGGGGAGGGGCTGGGGGAAGATGAGTGGAGGGAGAGTAATTGGTGGGACCATACCTACAGTGTATCTTACAAGAATACAAAATTTACTAGGTGTAGAATATAAATGTCTTAACAATAACTAAGAAAATGCCGTGAAGGCTATGTTGAACAGTTTGATGAAAGCATTTCAAATTGTATATAAAACCAGTACATTGTACTCCATGATTGCATTAATGTACACAGCTATGATTTAATAAAAAATAAAATAAAATAAAATAAAATTAAGAGGAAAAAAAGACTAGTCTTGACTTTGCTCAGGCTGAGCTGAAGCGATCCACCCACCGCAGCCTCCCAGAGTGTTAGGATTAACAATGCTCACTTTAAATGGTGTTTCTAATTCCCTCCACTGAACCCCATATAGGGATGGGAAAATCTAGTTTTAGGTCTTTGAGGCCCTACTCTGATACAGCTGAACCCTAGTCCATGTCTCTCCTGAGGATAGGTCTGGCACCACGCTGGAATAACAGATTAGGTACTCTGGTGGGGGAACGTTAATTTGATATCTCAGCTCCCTCTTTCAACACAGCTTCCAATGTACATTAATATCAGGGCAGAAACTATGGCATAGGGCATTTTATTATCCTGAAATGTCAAACTCTCCTAGGAAAAGAATTTTTCTTGAAGAAAATTTCCACAATCTAGATGCATGCACTGACATTCTCCTTCCTGGGCATATTATTTCTCACACTCAGTTCTTATTCTGGTTTCTCTGACATTATAGGAGAAAATTGATGGAACAGAATAAATTAAGATCCCTGGTACTTTATCATTTTAACTGTTCAGCTCATTTAATTGCTACCTTGGGGAGACCAGGAAGTGCTTACTGATAATTCCTTTTTGTTTGTTTTTGTTTACTTTTGTGTTGTATTTACCATAAAGAATCTCATACTGTTATTGTGCTATATAAATAATAAATCCAGTAGCAAGTATGGCAATTAAAATGACAGCTTTATACTTTTAAAATTAAACTGAAATATTTTGTCTCAAAATATCGATAGAACTGACAAATCTGGCCAGAATTGATTCTTGAGCCTTCATTAAAAATCCTAAAAATTTTTAACATTGGAAAAAATACTTAGGAAGGTTGGAGAAATTTTTTTTTTTTTGGAGATGTTGGACACAGGATTTCTTCCTTTTAGGAGGATTAGGGCTGAAACTCAGAGTGTGTTTCAGCGTCTGTTTGATGTCAGGGTGTGTGTACACACACATATGCAAGCACGTGCTCGTTTCTGTAGAACTAAAATAACCAGGCAGCATAAGGAAGCTTTTTTATCCCATTTGCAGTCCAAAGCTATACCAAGGTTAAATGATAATTTTGTGGATGAGTGGTAAGGGACTAATCTTTGTGCTTCCAATTAAAAAAAAAAAAGTCTCTTCTGTTTTCTTTACTTTCTTCCCATGGGGTGATATGTCAGGAAGAACAATTTTTTAAAGAAATTTTAGGGCAAAAAAGTAGGTGCCACTCCCGACTTTCTAAAAACTATCAACTGAGGGGCCCCCACTTGTCAATCACTTTCCATCTTTAGCTGAAAGTTCCTTGAGTGGAGAGGGGCAGGGAAGAGGGAGGGGACAGAATGCAGGGAGTGCTGAGGTTTGAAATAGTGCTGACAAGGGACAGGACAGGTCTCATTCACGTGGTGTTAGTTTATGTTCTCCATAATGTATTTCCCCCCAGTGGAGCTGTTCCCACAAAGCTGAATGTGACTGGGATGTGTGTGTCTCCCACCTGCAATGCTCACTCTTCATTTTACTAGCATCTAATCATTCTCCAGGTTACGCCTGGTGCTACTTCCTCAAGGAAACCTGTGAGCTCCCTAAATCTAAACTAGGATTCTTTTTAATATTCTCTTACCACCCTGTTCCTTTCCTTCAGAGACATGTATATGTACATGCATAGCAATATAATGCGCAATTATACATTAAGATCTCTTATTCCTTAGAAGTTTCTCTCTCGCTTTTTAGCATGTGCTCTAGCAGGACAAGGACCCTATCTCAACATGCAGCCCCTGGTAGGTGGATTGGTAGACAGCCAATCAATGTTTCCGGAGTGAACAAATCTGTAAATATTCTTCACTTTCTCCTATTGGAATTTGGGGGATTCTTTGCCTTCATTTCTAATCAGCTTCCTACTGGCATTTTTCCTTACCAGTTTAGATTTAGAGTTTTATAGTTCTTCCTTCATTGATGATGGGATTTGATACTTAAAGGAGTTCTATAGTGATTAGTTCTATAAAGAAATGGGTCATGGGTTCTATTAATAGTCCATATTCTTTTAAAGGCAAAGTTTATTTTCTCACAAAATTCTCTTCTGTGTACACTGCTAGGGCAGTGTCTTTTCACAATTGCTTAAACTCATTCCCCTGGAGGATACTTTTGCCTTCCGTCACCCCCACGACGCAGTTTAATGGCATTTGGGGAGATTTGTTTCCTTTTTGCTTCTGGATGGCCACAGTGATTCTATCAGGGCAACTTCTGGATGAGCAGGAGCCATGGGGCCATGCTGCCCAAGCCTTACAAAGCCCCCAGGGGAAAGATTAGGCAGATTAATTATCACTAATTACTCTTGAGCCAGAAGATCTCCTTTTAGTATGACAAAATATACGAAAATCCATCACACTCTTTGCTTGGCTGGTCAGAAAGACGGGATTCCACAATCCCGATGCAGGTGTTGACATTCTCTTTCCTGGGAAACAAAACAAAGCTCAGTAAACAAACCAAGGAAACTTTACTTTCCTCTGCTGTCACCTCTGGTTACCGTCCAATTAGTGTTTGTTTTCCTTTTATTCACGAGCATCTCAAATAATTTGATATCTAGTTAGAATGCATTCTCTCCAAATAACAGACTGACTGGCTGAAGGTTGTTCGAACAGGAGGGGATGATTTTTCTCACATAATAAGAAATCTGGAGGCTGTTTGCTGATGTTTTTTCGGTGGCTTACAAAATCAGGTCCTTTGGTGGGTGGCTCTGATTCTCAGGCTGCTTCTCACATGGCTGTCAGAGAACTGATGGGGCTCCCAGCAGCCTCCCCTAAGAACTTTATCACTTTGCAGCATGTCATCTGTTCCTGACTTCTGACTTCAAGTGCAGCCAGCAGCAAAAGAAAGAACAGAGTTTATGCCTCAAGGCCTTCTTTAGCCAGTAGGAGGAGACATTCCTCAGACAATTCCCAGCTTCCTTCACCTCCCCTCACATTTCACTGGCCAGATCTGGGTTCCTTGGCTACCCCAGTTAAAAAAAAAAAAAAAAAGAAGAAGAAGAATAGTTGTTCCAACCCTCCTGTCTGTAGGTGACAGAAAACGCATAAGGGGATTGGCGATGTGTTTTGAAAAGGTGTAACAAAGGTCTGCCATGGACTCTGACCTGAGACTCTTGCAAAGGTTTTTGAAGTCTCATTTTTTTTAAAGACAAAACCTACGTTCATGTTGGTGACATTCTTAGGTCTTAAGATGTTCTTTCTTCCCTTGGTGACTTCTCCCCCATCTGAACTTTTCCAAAAAAAAAATATTTGGCACAGAATTGGCAAATCACACATCTACATGGTAGATGAAACATATCATCAGAACGTGTGCTAGTTTCAAAAGATTATGTCTGTCCTTCTATATTCAGATGCCTTTCTCCCTTCTCCCTTATAGGGTGTTGTTTATCTTCCTCTAAGGACCTTTTTGAGGTACTGCAATTCCTAGAGTAATAAAGATAGAAGTTTATACCAAGTCACAGTACACTTTTTATTTATTTAAACGAAGTTTAAGATTCAGAAATTTCATGATTTGAGATATTCAAATGTGGGTTATTTTATATTTATTATTTTTTAAAAAGGTGATATGTGAGGGCAGCACCTGTGGCTCAAAGGGGTAGGGTGCTGGCCCCATATACCATAGGTGGAGGGTTCAAACCCAGCCCCTGGCCAAAAAAAAGGTGATATGTGACAGAAGTGTCCCAGCTTTTCTGTTTTTCTTTTCTTTTTCTTTCTTTCTTTTTTTTCTTGAGACAAGTGTTTCACTTTATTACCCTCAGTAGAGTGCTGTGACATCATAGCTCACAGTAACCTCAAACTTTGGGCTCAATAATACATAGTTTAATCACATTCTGTTCAGGCTAGAGATGGATGTATGCTAGGGACGCACTGCTCAATCACAGACTTTCAGTTTTGTTTATCACTTAGCAGCATGTCATCTGTTCCTGACTTCTGACTTGTGGTATCTAAAGTCCCTAGATGACCCCTCAGGGGAGTTGGATTCACAGTTCACCTTATTAAGAGTGGAAAGAAAAAAATGGATAAATGTTATTGCTAATTATTGGCAGTTCCCTATGTAATGATGTAAAGTTACTTAATGTGTTAGCCTTTCACATGAAAGAAAGAAAATAGAGTCTATAATCTTCACATAATCGTGGTTAGGTGAATAAATTGATTGACCTGACCTATTTAAGGTTTTTTTCATCTGTGCATAATTAATGATAAATGCATTCTGAAAACTGAACCAGTGTTTTTGATAGTCTTGATTTTACCTCTTTGAAAATACCCCTCAGGTCTGCTTTTTGTTTGCCTCTCTGATTGGGCATGAGCAATCACCCATGAATAGAAATTCGTCCTGACTTACTCAATGACACTCTCTCTTTTGCATACAAATGCTCTCTCTAATATTTCTTGTTGCTGTCATCAAATGCCCTTACTACATCATCTACAAATATGGAGACTCTGCTCATCCAGAGTTTAGTGTTTAAATAAAATATATAGCTGATTTCATCTGACACATATTTAATGATTGTTATGCTACATGGTAACTGGGCATAAATAGTAACCTGCTCATGCCATAGCAATGGAAAATATATTTATATAGACAGACTTAGCATTTTTAAACTCAGCAATGGGAAGAAGTTGGGGGGAAATGAGAATAGGGATATAGTTTGTGAGCTCAAGAGATTGAATATTGGATGGTGCCTGTGGCTCAGAGGAGTAGAGCGCTGGCCCTATATACTGGAGGTGGTAGGTTCAAACCCGGCCCTGGTCAAAATAACAAAAACAAAAACAAAAAAACAACACATACACACACAAAAAAGAGATTGAACATTTACCAGTTTCCTCTTAGCTCCATCAGCTCCAACCTAACAAAAGGCATCTATCAGCATTGATTATTTTGAAAATAAACTCATTGAAGGACTAGAGTGTCAGACAACTGTTGACAGAACAACTAGGAAAGGAAAAGCTTTCCATGTATAATTATTTTGGCATAAGACTTCAAGAAGCAGAAGCCCTTCATGGTCATGTGTTGGGAAGTCAGAGAGTTTGTGTCCTTATTTTCAAAGGGCTTCCTATTACCAGTTAGGATGCGGAAAACACTTCATAAGCCTGGGTGATCATGATAGTAGATCCCCTCTTACTGATAGAGTAGGTCTGGTAGGCAGGATTTTAAGTTTGCTCCTAAAATTTCTGCCCTCCATTTCTGTATGCCTTATATAATACTCTCCCCATCCTTTCAAGGACAAAACCTATGAATTTGATCAGGTACCATTCCTGTGATTAGGTTACATTACAAGACAAACATGAAGGGATTTTTCAGAAGTAATTAAGCTCCAAAACCAGTTGACTGTAAATTAATCTAAATGGAGATTATGCCATGTTGGTTTGACCTAATCACATGAGCCCTAGGAGGGAGAGTGTCCTTCTGGCTTTGAAAAAGTGAGCAAGGTTTTAGGACAGTCATGTGTCTGGGCTCTGAGGATGTCCTGGGACTTCAGAGCAGCCCCTGGCAGCAGCCAGCCAGAAAATGCAGAACCAAGATCCTACAATTATAAGGGACTAAATTCTTCCAACAAATTAAATGAGCTTGCGATAGATCCTTGAGCTCTACATGAGAGCAGTCTTGATTGCACTCTTATGAGATTCTCAGCAGACCCAGTGATGCTATGCCTGAATGTCTGAACTATAGAAACTATGGGAAAATAAAAAGGTGTTGTTTTAGGTCACTGAGGTGACCTGGGTGCTGTTTGCTAGACATAAGTAGAAAATTAATACATTTGGTTTTAATTATTCTTTCTTTGTTGTTGTCCTTGAGACAGAGTCTCTCTATATTGCCCTTGGTAGAGTACCATGGTGTTATAGTTTATAGCAACCTCAAACTCTTGGGCTTAAGTGATTCTCTTGCTTCAGCCTCCCAAGAAGCTGGGACAAAAGGTGCTCACCACAATGCCAGGCTACTTTTTGTTGCAGTTGTCCTTGTTTAGCTGGCCTGGGCCAGGTTCAAACCTGCCACCCTTGGTGTATGTGGCTGGCATCATAACCACTGCACTATGGTGATGAACCAGGTTCTACTAATTCATTTAACAAACATTTATTGAACACTTACTATATATATTCTCTTTTTTTTCTTTATTGAATCATAACTGTGTACATTAATGGATTTATGGGGTATAATGTGCTGATTTGATAGACAATGTGAATGCTTATATCTAACTGATTAAGATAACCATCTCCTCAGAAATCCAAAAAAGTCCTCAATAATTACTACTAAAGTCTCTACTCTCAGAAATATGAAAATCTGGTGGAAATGGACCAATATCTGTAAGCACACCACCTTCCTAGACTCAGCCAGAAAGGATTAGAAACACTGAATAGACCTATATCAAGCACTGAAATAGCATCAACAATATGAAATCTCCCAAAAAAAGAAAAGTCCAGGACCAGTTGGCTTCACATCAGAATTCTACCAAACTTTCGAAGAGGAACTAGTACCTATATTGCATAACCTTTTCCAAAACATAGAAAAAGAGGGAATACTCCCCAACACAATCTATGAAGCTAATATCACCCTGATCCCCAAATCAGGAAAAGACTCAATAAAGAAAGACAACTTTAGACCAATATCATTAATGAATATTGATGCAAGAATATTCAATAAGATTTTAGCAAACAGAATTCAACAACACATCAAAAAAATTATACACCATGATCAAGTTGGTTTTATCCCAGGGTTACAAGGTTGGTTCAACATACATAAATCCATAAATATAATACATCACATAAATAAAATAAAAAACAAAGACCACATGATGCTCTCAATTGATGCAGAAAAAGCATTTGATAATATCCAGTACCCTCATGATCAGAACACTCAAGAAAATAGGCTTAGAGAGCTCATTTCTGAAACTGATAGAGGCCATCTACAGCAAATCCATAGTCAATATCATACTGTATGGAGTAAAATTGAAAACATTTCCACTCAGATCAGGAAAGGATGTCCATTGTCTCCACCACTATTCAACATAGTAATGGAAGTTCTAGCCATCGCAATCAGGCGAGAGAAGGGGATCAAGTGTATTCAATGGGATCTGAGGAGATCAAACTCTCACTCTTTGCTGATGTATGATTCTATACCTAGAAAGTCCCAGGGACTCAATTACCAAACTCTTAGAAGTGATTAAGTAATACAGCAGTGTCTCAGGATACAAAATCAATACTCACAGATCAGTAGCTTTTATATATGCCAACAAAAGTCAAGCTGAAAATATAGTCAAGGACTCTATTCCTTTTACAGTAGTGACAAAGAAGATGAAATATCTGGGAATTCATCTAACAAAGGACATGAACTATTTCTATAAAAAGAATTATGAAACTCTGAGAGAAGAAATGGCTGAAGATGTTAACAAATGGAAAAATATGCTATGCTCATGGTTGTGAAGAATCAACATTCTTAAAATGTCTATACTACCCAAAGCAATGTACAGATTTAACACAATCCCTTTTTAAAAATTAAATCATAAAGAGGTAGATCATGTATACATTAATGCATTTATGGGATACAATGTGCTGATTTCGTATACAATTTGGAATGCTTACATCGTACTTGTTAATATATCCCTCACCTCATTTACTTAATTATTGTTATAATCTCTTTTAAAGCACCATTGTAATACTTTAAAGAGCATGAAAAAATAGTGCTTAGTTTTATATGGAATCAGGAAAAACCTCAATAGCCAATACATTACTCAGAAATAAAAGCAAATCAGGAGGTATCACGTTGCCAGACTTCAGGCTATATATATTCTCTTAAACTATCTTGCACTTGGATAGGCAGAGAAAATTAGGTTTTCTTGAATTTTGTGTAACTGATTTCATCTTCATAGGTCTTCATCAACTGGTGTAAGCAACAGAGAAAAAATATTAAACGTGTTAGTTAAAACCAGTTCTGTTTTTGCAAATCTTAAAGCTTTGCATTTCATGTAAATATTCAGTAAAGTCCAGCTCCATTGAGAATATTTCTACACTTTACATCTAGCCCTACTCTACTCCCCAAGTCATCATGTTGTCTCTAGAGAGAACTTAAAAGTTCCTGTGTGATCCTTGTGGTGGAGTGGAACAGAGATGTGTCAGTACATCCACTCAGAGATCTCTGGTCCCTCACTGGTCTCAGTCGTGATGTGGTTGGCTTGGGGTGCTTGCTACATGGTGACCACTAGATCAGGTCTTATTCCATCCCTGACAGTTCTGCTGGTACCTGCTGGTGGTCTGTGGCTGGCGTAGGTCATGGTTGGTGTCTCTCCTGATTGGGTTGGGACCTTCAGGACTCCCTTTCTGACACAGCCTCACTCAGCCCCCTTTCTGCATCCTGTTCCTGATTTGGGCGCTCCATCCCATTCCTTTATGTAAGTAGATCTAATGTCAGAACTCCTGATTCTAACTCAGTTTTCACCCATCTCTTTCTCTTGCCTCTGCCCTCATCTCCAGAAGGCATATGGAAAATTCTGGGTCTTACAAGAACTGAGGCAGCTGAGATCCACTCTTCTTTCTGCTTGATCACAACAGACTGTTGAGTTCCTTTTAATATAACCCCAACTCCATGCCACATCACTACAAAGATGCAAGGCAGTGTACTTCCAGAATCCTAGAGGTGAAGAAGAGCAAAGGTCCTTAGCCTCAGTGTTCCCATAGAGGTACCTATCCATTTCCTCTACCTAGAAGAAATCCTGACGGAGACAGATTTAGGCACACATAGCTCACCCCCACCTCTCCTCCCTCCATCCTCTTCTTTTACTATAATCCTTCAATGCTAACAGAAATAAGTTTTGTTTTATTTCTCCCTTTTATTCTCTCAGGAGAATTTCTGAGTACTCTTGGATCAGGAAGCGTTTGGGCCACCTAATTCCTTAACTATAATGGAGGATGTGGATTGCTAGAGAAATACGGGTCAGCCAGTAAGTGAGTCTAAATGGGATGACATTTGAAAACTATTATACCTGATTACAACCCCCTATAATAAAACTTCCCAATCTAAGGGTATATATACTTTTAATTAGGGGTCACTTCTCTCCTTCCCCAAAGTGCAGGAGCTAAGTCTCTGCCTTGAATCTACTTCCTCATTTTCCTAGCCCCCAGAACTCACAGGGGAGGCTGGGTAAATCTGGGAAACAGTCCTCTTCCATATCTAGAAACAGATCTGGGATCTCAAAGAAGCCTATGGTCTCCCAGTATTGGATGCCACCTCCAAACCCATATTTACCTTCATGTTCTCTTTGGCCTTGGCTCTGTGGTTCACAAGGTGAAAGGCTGATAGCCAGTTAGCCTTGAGATTAGGATGATGTCACTTTTTTGATCTTCAAGGGCTTCTTAAGCCAGCATTTGCTTTAGATCTATTTGCTATGTGTACCCTTCCTGGCCCATATGTAGATACTGACTCTCATCTCGTCAAGATGTAATTTTTTGAAATATGCTTGAGCTTTCAATAGGCTTTCCTTTTCTGAATGAGGCCCAGTACTTTTAAAGATAAAAGATCTAAGATCTGTAAGATCCCTCTTTTTCTTTCTTCAACCTATTAACTGTCTGTAGTTGCCTCTGTAGATAATTATACTTTCTTTTCCTGACATTAAGATGATTCAACTTTCAAGTTCTTGCCTGACTGTAACATTTTGGTGGTGCAAATAAAGGGTTCCTACGTATTCTTGAGAATCTTCAAATGGATGCCTTTGTGCAGGAAACTCGCAGATTGTTCCCTCAGATGTGGAAAGAAAACGTAGCTTATTATTTAGTCAATAGTGACCTGCTTTTTCTCATGAACCTAAAGCATTTATGATGCAATCATTTGACAACTCTTTTAGGTAATGCTTCATAATTTTACCTAAAAATATATATTTACTTAATTTCTACATTGCTGGTGTCCAGGAGGGCATCTGTGTATTTGAAAATGGTATGGTGGCTTGAACAATGAAGGAGAGATGTTATGCTCGGATCCATGGGGTACGTTATAAATAATAAATACAATAACATAGTAACAGTCTATCATCTTTTCTTTTCCTTCCTTTTTTTTGAGACGGAGTCTCACTCTGTTGCCTCTTCAGGCTAGAGTACCATGGCATCAGCCTAACTCACAGCAAGCTCAAACTCCTCAGTTCAAGAGATCTTGCCTCAGCCTCCCCAGTAGCTGAGACTACAGGCACCCACCACAATGCCAGGCTAGTTTTTTGTATTTTTAATAGATACAGGGTCTTGCTCTTGCTAAGGTTGGTCTTGAACTCCTGAGCTCAAGGGATCCAAGGGATCATCCCACCTCAGACTCCCAGAGTGCTAGGATTACAGGCATGAGCCACTCTGGTCAGTCTGTCTTTCCCTCCCTCCCTCCCTTCCCACATACAATGCTCTGTATTGCTTGTAAAGCATTTTGGAGATATCTTGACAAGGCATATTCCCTGGCTTTGTGCCATTGAGGGCTGATGGTCCCGCCTCTGGGTATTCTACAAGTATGTGTTCCTGAAGGCCAGTATGTCCAGGCCCATTTTCCTACTCGGCTTGGTTACAATCATTTTCTCAGTCATCTTGGCCCACCTTAGTTGTCACTGGCTCTGTAGACTCCCCTACCACCACCTACCTCTACCACATGTCCCTGGGAATCAGACGGAACATGACTTAGGCTTTCTTCCTTTTCTTGTCATGGCTTACCCAACTTCATTACTGCTTCCTCTCCTAGGGCAGCAGGGACCCCAATACTAAGTGCTCGCCTCTTGGTTTGTTTAGAAAAATAATATTAATAACTTTCAAGCCTATTGCCCTGCTGCAAAAAGTCCTCTTTTGAATGTGTGGAAATGCAAATTAATTTAATTCTATCTCCATTCCTAATGTAATAACAGTAATACCTTCTCTCCATTTCAAGGAGGCAGTTGAATGCCTCAGGCCAGATAGAGAGTTGGGCACACTGAAATGCAAGAGAGGACAACAAGGGAATATTTTTAAGGTTTAATTAAGTACAGAGTGTTCTGCAGTGAATAAAACAGAACAATCTCTGCTTCGTGAAGGTCATAGCCTTGTGAGGTAGACAGATATTACACAAATAAGTAATGCTAATTTGTGGTAAATGTTTGGAGGAAAACAGCTGGTAGGAAAGAGAATGACTGAGGTTGACAGTGGCAGGAAATGGTTTTGACAGAAACATCAGGAAAGGTCTCCTTGAGACATCAGGAAGAGCTGCAGATGAGTAGATGTTAGGCAAAGGACACAGGGAGAGAGAGAAGGCCGATGATGGCTTCCCGATGATGGCTTCCCAGCCCTCACTGAGCAAAAGCCAAAGTCCTCTTATCACACACAGCCCTCTGCCATGGTTTAATGCTCAGTCACATTTCTGACCAAATGCCCAGGTATCCTTCCATCTCTCTGACCTCATTCTCTACTTCCCGACTTTTCATTCTCTCTCACTGGCCAGTTTTGCAAGTGTGTCAGACAAACTCCCAGCTCAGGGCCTTTGCACATGCCATCTTCACCAGCTGGAAGGCTCCTTTGCCAGGGAGCTGCAAGGATACCTTCTCACATTCTTCAAGTTTTTTTCTCAGAATGCAACCTCTCCATAAGACCTTCCTTAGCTACCATGTCTAAAACTCCAATTCCTCCTGTTGTAATATTTTATGTCACCCTTCCCTTGATTTTTCTTCTTATTTTTATTGATGTCTGTATTTATTTATGAATCCTACTTATGGATTCTCTCCCATGCAATGTGATGGAAGTTGTGAGGGCAAGAGTGTTCATCAATTTCATTCACTACTCTGCCTTAGCCACTGCGATAGTGCCTGGCACACAGTGAGCATTCAGTGTTTGTTGGATGTACAAATGAATGACTAATACATCAGTTTCCATTTTGGTCTGGTTTGTTTGTTTTCTTTCTGGCCTTGTGCTATTTGTTTCCCTCAGTACGCCTGTACTCTCTCAAGGGCTTAACCCACTCCATGTCATCCCCATCTCTCTGCTTCCAATTCTTCAGTGACCTGAAATAACTCGTGGGTTCTTAGTGATATTCCAAATTTTAGTGCTTCCTTCACACAGTTAACAATTATTTATGGAGCACTTATTATGTACCAGGCACTACTCCTGGCAATGAGGATATGGTGGCAAGAAAGACAATATCCTTCTGTTCATGGTGCTTAGATTTTCAGCCACTTTTGTTTAAAGATTCTATCTAGTAACAAACATAAGAATCCTGATTCTCTTCCGCCTCCACCTGCCACAGTGTAGTGGTAACAGCAGGAGCCAGCCTGGCAGGGTACCCACTGTTGAAGTCACCCAAATATGGCATAATGGAGCAAGAGATGAGAGATGAGGCTGTCTGATACAAATCTTCCAGAAGGATGCAGTGATGCCTGAGCAGTGCCCTCAGAAGGAATTATTTATCTGGGAGGGGGCAGTGACTTCCCTCTTTTCAAATAAGCGCAAGCTGGCTATCCAATTTCCCACCACTGTTTAACTTCCTCATTACATGATAAGGAGGGTTATTTCATTCTAAATTTGTTCTTAGATAAATTAGAATGGCCACTGAGGAAGAATGGCTACATCTGTGTAGGCTATAAAAAGCAACGAAGCGTTGTCATTCTGATTCCCAGAAGCACATGGTTTTACAAAACTTGATTGCTCACATTTGAACGTGGCATTGAAAACACACATATTGTACACTCCAAACTACAAACTTCTAGTGTGGCAAATGCCTAGAGAAAGTTACTTGGAATCATTGATGGGGAAATCTGACAGATACCCATAGCTGACACTAATGCCTTTCTCTGGGGGCTCCTGATGTACTGCCACAATTACTATAAATAGAATTGGAACTACAATATGATACATAGTCAAAACATTGAAAGACAGCTAAAAGTATTCTAGAGATAATTAATTTTTACTAGCATATTATATTTGTTGTTGAAAAGAATTATAAATTATATATATGATATTTACTTATTTAGGCATTAATAAAATGTACAATATTTTCACCTATAACTGAATCTTAATAGCTAATATCATTTTCATGTTTTATGTTGGACCATACAGAATTCTTACCTAATAAATGCCAGGTGTTTTTCCAAATAATGTTAACTTTTAGATAATTATAAATGGAGAATCACAGGCTTTTTAGGTCTATTAGACAAAAGTAAGTGATGCCCTACTGTGTATTACAGTGTTATAATTGAAAGCTCTTTCAGGGTAGAATAGAATGTTATTTACACTTGTTTTTCTTCATACAATGTCAAAGCAGCAGACACAGAATGTCACATATGGAAGGTACTTGGTACAAGTAGGATTAATCATCAACAGATGTATAAGTAGATTGGCTTAGAGAAGCAGAGGTTTGAGTGTTTAATCCTCACACTATACACATGAACGGTAAATTGCATAAACATGGACTCTGGAACTAGACAGCCTGGGTTCAAATCCCAACTCAGCTACTTCCTTCATACGATGCCTCAATTCCCTGCTCTGTAAAATGAAGATAATGGTTCCTACCTCGGGTGGTAGTGAGGATTATATCAGTTCATTAGTGCAAGTAAAGCATTAAAACAATGCCTTGGACATGGTAAAGACACAATCACATTGGCTACTATTATGTAAGATAAGCACAGAGCCTCAAACAAGAAATAGAAAATGTAGGGCTCATAAGCCTGTTCCATGCTTTTCTCCTTACACATTTATTTTTCTAGACATTATGCACACTGGTGAGCACACACACACACACAAACACACGCACCTGTACACAGTGTAAACCCCTCGTAAAACTGAAAACAGAAGAGGTTCCTTCACAGGTTATCAGGAAAAATAGTCAATAGTCAATAGTTCCCTAGGGATCCTGATGTAGTGTCTGCCCCTTTAAATGAACCCAGCCTGACCCTGTAAATCTGAGCTGGAATTATGTAAACAGGCTCTGCAAGTCCTCCAAGCTCTATTCCTGGAATAATTCCAGGTCATTTTCCATCTGTCAGTAATGGTAATCCTTGCTCTTGGTGTAACTATTATAGATAATCTTTTCAGATATTAATTTATGTGGCTTTCTCTCTGTATCTTTTCTTTTCCAATGCTCCTGACTCCCCCCCCCCCCGCCCCCGGCCATCCCCATTCAAGTTGACCTTTGATCTCTGTTCTCTGGCTTCATTTGGCTTTCAGTGACCAGTGGAGGCAGGGAAGACTATGCCATGAGGTTTGGATGCAAAGCATTAGTAACCTGCAAAATTCTCTGACTTTCTTTGCTGAATATTTAAGCTCATGGGCCATTTAAAGTGGCTGTAAGACTGGTAGAAAAACGAAGTGGTTCCATGGAGAGATGAGATAGTTTAGACGAAACACAAGGACAGAAAGATTTTCTGCAATTTTAAAAAAGATCTTATTGAATTATGACAGGGTTTGCAGTCTGAGGGTTTTATCAGTAAGAGAGATGTGAACCTTGTTTCCTGACAAAGTTGAAACGTGACATGACTGACTCCAGAAGCAATTGGCTGCTTAGTGTCTGGGAAAACAGAGTTGTGAGCACCTGCAAAGCTTGGTTGGAAGTGGTAAACAGCCAGAAGAAAGAGGACATTTGGGCAAAGATTATGGGCTTTTCCAAATAATCTATGAGGACAGTAGTCCAAATTCAAAAGTGCCTCTTTGTACAATGCACAAAGCTTCGGAAATGTAGCAAAATGCCCATGAAAAAAACAAAAAGTGGCAATTTGATCGAAAATATACTTTAGGCATGAATATCAGGTGGCCAGCTGATCCAAAGTCTGATCAATTACATCAACCTTTTTTTTTTTTTATCTCATAGCACACTTGACCGTATAGTTAAACTTCCACAGTGCACTTAAATTATGTTGATCAAAACCAAAAATGAATTAAAAATTATACTTACTGTGCTTTGAAATTCTTTTGAAAATAATTAATGATCTTTAGAATTTCTGCAACACACCTACGGTCCTCTCAGAGCACACGCGGGTGCTGCGGCACATGGGTTGAAAAATCACTAAATTAGATAATGATCCATCTATGTCATTGAGAAACCCCAAGAAATAACAGGCAAAGTTTGCCCTTGTCTGGTGGGATGGGACTCAAAATAGAAATGAACTTGACATGTTCAAGGATGGTTCTGACAGGCATTTTTATCTTGCACAGTCCTTACCCTCTCTTCTGTTAACGAGACATGAGCTGTTTGTAGGGAATTTACTTCTCCTCCCTTTGGGGAGACTCGATGGAACTGTTCTGCAAGTTCCCTTGCCTTCTTGTAGCAAAGGGAAGAGGGCAAAAGACTCAAACTAGATCAATTATGTTCTCCATTTTAGGACTTTTATGAGAGGACAGATGCATACACCAAGGAACTGTTAGATCTGACTGATCCAGAGTGAGGAATAGTCAGTTCCTGCCACCTGCATGCCCGGAGCTGCCCTTTGCGAGTTCAGTTCTTCAGGTTTGCCTTTGATTCTGAAAACTGCTCCGTATGCTCAAGTTAGAAAGGCTTTTGGTAGAAATACAAAGTTAGAAAGAATTATTAATTTTTGTTATAATCCTCTAACCTATCAGTTCTACGAACCCTTATACTACCTCACTGTACTGGCTTGAGGAACTGGCAATGAATTGCAGTTATGGAAGGCCTGGGCTTCTCACCAAGCTGTGTGTTTTGTTCTCTCCTTTAGCTTCACAAATGGATCTTTTTAAGATGAGATGACCCAACTTTCCCCCTGTCTCAGCCCAAGTGACTGATTCTTTTGACTCTCCCTTTCCCAGAAGCTGCTCTAGGGATGAGTATCAGAACGGTGGCCACAAACTTCATATGTGTCACCATGGAGAATTGCTCATAACCAGTTATTAAGTATTACTGGGAACTGATCTTCTTTTGGTTAATAACTGATGTCAAGAGCTGGATTAGGTTTTGTTGCAAAGACAAAATGTTTCAACAATTTTTATTTTACTCTTTTGTTCTATGTCCTTTTATCTGAGTTGGTAGCTTTTGTTTGCTATACGAATCCCACACTAATATTTTTATTTTATTATAAACAGTTTATCTCAAAATATTAGTGAATTTATCATTGCACTTTAGTTTTAATATCTTCATTTGGTTTTTATAAAATGTTTACTTTGAATATACAACAGTGTTGTTTTGAGTTACACAAGAATTTAATTTTATATTTACTGGATACATAATAGCTCGACTTTGAGTATTTCCATTTCCTCTCTCTTTTGTAATTTATCATCTTAATAGTTTAATGCATACTATGAGGAAACACATATTGATTTTAAAATTATTAATATTTGTATTTATAACATTATATTGTAGGATAAGCCATTTTCAGAATAAGAAAGACAATTAAGCTAAAAGTTTTTTGTATTTTCTCTCTAAATTTGTTTTTATCTTCTTTTAAAATTTGTGTTCTTTAAAGTCAAGTGATCAAATACTTAAAAATGATCTCAACAAGCCAAGTACCCTACACACAGTAATGCTTGATTAAATATTTACTGATTAGTTAACAAAGCGATTTGATTTGTTTTTATACACTACAAACTATCTTACAGGTCTTAAACTACATTTCTTTATTTGTTCTTTTTTTGAGACGTAGCCTCAAGCTGTTGCCCTGGGTAGAGTGTTGTGGCATCATAGCTCACAGCAACCTCCAACTCCTGGGCTCAAGGGATTCTCCTGCCTCCACCGCCCAAGTAGCTGGGACTACAGGCACCCACCACAACGCCTGGCTATTTTTTGGTTGCAGCCGTAATTTTTGTTTGGCCTGCCTGGGCTGGATTCGAATCTGCCAGCTCAGGTGTATGTGGCTGGCACCTTAGCTGCTTGAGCCCCAGGCGCCAAGCCACTTTATTTGTCCCTTAATGAGAGAGTAACTTGCAAATTTTTCATTTAGGTCTGTTTTCACTTTGTTTATACAGAAATGATCCCAGGTTGTCTCAAGTGTTCATATGTGGTAAGATTCATTCATTACATAAGGTTTTTTGTTCATCTATTATGTGTTGGCATTGGACTGATATAGCAATTGAACACACTACCCCTACCTTCCATCTTCAAGAAGTTCTCTCAGGGCTGGGCGCGGTCACTCACGCCTGTAATACCAGCACTCTGGGAGGTAAAGCAAGTGGATTGCTTGAGATCAGGAGTTTGAGACCAGCCTGAGCAAAAATCGAGACCCAGTCTCTACTAAAAAATAGAAAAACTGAGGCAAGAAGATGCTTGCGCCGAGTTGGAGGTTGCTGTAAGCTATGACTCCATAGCACTCTATCCAGGGTGATAGCTTGAGTCTCTGAAAAGTAAACAGATAAGAACAAAAACTAATAAATAAGTGGGCCAAAGGCTAAACAGACGTAACATCTGAAGGGTTTCTCAGATTAGGAGACCATTCACAGAAGATAAGCTCAGAGATTTTAAAAATGTATAAAAGGTCAATAAAAGTTTTCTTGCTCTGTTTAGGGCTAAAAGCATCTCAAGCACACTTATTTCTCCCTTCAAAATAAATTTTTATCAGATAAGGCTAAAGTAAAACAATTAAGGGGCTTAACAAAAAAGTAGCAGTTTGCAACACCAAAAGCATCATCTATAAAAGAAAAAAATTAGATTTTATCAATGTTAATAACTTTTTCTTTATAGCAGAAAGTCTTAAGAGAATGAGAAGATAAGTTACAGACTAGGAGTAAATATTTGCACATTATATTGTCTTGTAAGGATTCTTATATCCAGAAGGCACAAAGAACTCTCAAAAGTAAATAATAAGAAAACAAATAACCCAATAAAAAATGAGCAAAAGATTTGAACAGACACTTCACTAAAAAAGAAATTTGGGTGGCAAATTCCATTTGGGGTGGCAAATAAACACACAGAAAGAAGCTCAATATCATTAATCACCTAGAGCAGTGGTTCTCGACCTGTGGGTCGTGACCCACAGAAAGTGTGTTAAAGGGTTGCGGCATTAGGAAGGACAAGAACCACGGACCTAGAGAAATGCAAATTAAGGCACGTGATATTACTGCACACCTGTTAGAATAGCTAAAACTAAAAAATGAAGAAGTGTATAATACCGAGTGCCAGTAAGGATACAGAGCAACTAGAACTTTCATATATTGCTGGTGGAATTGTTGTATAGCCACTTTGGAAAACAGTTTCCTGAGTTTTTTTTATAAAGTTAAACATACACTTGACCATATGAGCCAGCAATCTGCTTTTTTTTTTTTTTTTTAGGAGTTTTTGGCTGGGACTGGGTTTGAGCCCACCACCTACAATACATGGGGCCAGTGCCCCACTCCTTGAACCACAGGCACCAACCCCAGCAATCTACTTTTTATCTAAGAAAACAAAAACATATTTACATAAGACCATTACATAATTTTTTTTCTTTTTAAAATTAAATCATAGCTATGTGCATTAATGCAATCATGGGGTACAACGTGCTGGTTTTGTAAACAATTTGGAATATTTTCATCAAACTGGTTAACATAGCCTTCATGGCATTTTCTTAGTTATTGTGTTAAGACATTTATATTCTACACCTAGAAAATTTCACATGTACCCTTATAAGATGCACCGTAGGTGTGGTCCCACCCAATACCCTCCCTCCACCCATCCTCCTTTTCCCTCACCTCCCTCTCCCCTTTCGCCATCTTCTTGGGCTATAATTGTGTTATAGCTTTCTTATGAAAGCTATAACCCATTTATAGCCCAAGAAGATGGGTAACGGGGAGAGCAAGGGGTGGGGTTGAAGGGGGCGTGGTTGGGTGGAGGGAGGGTAATGGGTGGGACCACACCTACGGTGCATCTTATAAGGGTACATG